>CM046886.1:20236541-20428565 GCA_025688845.1 Cucumis hystrix | reverse complement strand
AAATATCTTTACTTATTAAAATTAATATCAACTTTTCAATTTTATTTTTTTATTTATTTTTTATATATTAAATATCCCAATATCCAAATTTTCTTATTAAATTCACATTTCTTAATTTAATTAGATTATTTCTTAATCAAAATTATACATATTTTTTTCAATTTTTTTAAAAAACACATATATTAACAAAAATATAATAAAAAAATTAAAATAGTAATAATAATAATTGAGATAAGTTAAAAGCTTACTCCAAAAATAATAACAACAATAATAATCATAACAATTTACCTGAATTTTTTTTTTAGAATTGAGAGTATTTGGGGAATTAGTATATATATTTTCAATTGTTATTATTATTATTATTATTATTTTTAGGGTAAACTTCAACTTCTCTCAATTATTATTATTATTATTTTAATTATTTTAATATATTTTTAATAACATATTTTTGTTAATATATGTGTTTTTAAAAAGAAATTGAAAAAAAAAAATATGTATAATTTTGATTAAGAAATAATCCAATTAAATTATGAAAGGTGAATTTAATAAGAAAAATTGAATATTGAGATATTTAATATATACAAAAATAAAAGATAAAAAAAAAGAATAAATTAAAATTGAAAAGTTAATATTAATTTTGATAAGTAAAGATATTTTTATAATTGATGGGTATATGAATTAGTATATATATAAAATAATGAAAAAGAATAAGGTATGGGGCCCACATATAATGCATATTATATATAAATAATGAAAGAAAAAAGAAGGCGTGGGACCCACATGATCCACGACTTTGCCCAAACTCACCTAATTTTGTCAATAGTTTTGGCTCAAACCTATTTTTGACAATACTTTCTAAAATCACATTATTTTAAAAAAAGGTTCTTAAAATTGTCCTAAAAATATATGAAATCCTAATTAAGAAAATAAATTTTAGTTTAGAACATTTGTGAAATTTCGTATTAAATTTAGGTATTTTTTCTAAATTTTTCTATTTTGTATTTTCCATGGTGAGTTGTGGGGTTTTTTTCATTTCAGCTTATATTTTTTAAATAATTATAAAACGTAGGGCTTTATTTGGAGGAAAAAAAAAAGATTTATTATAAATATTTTATAGCAAAATTCACGGTGAAGAATTTGACACAAAGACCAAAAAGAAAGAATAGTAAAAAATGGTAAAACTCACGAAATTTACCATCCAAAACAATGGAGTAAATTTTTTGCAATTTAGTGTAAATGTTTTGTTTTCTTTATTATTGTTCTTTATATATATATATATATATTTTTTAAATGTTTGTATTTTACTGTGCATGGTCTAATTTTGGGTTGAATTTGGGTACCTTTAATTCTATATTAAGGCGAACCATACGACGATATAGAATCGAATTTTATCAATTTCGATTCCAAGAACCGAACCAATCTGATAAACTTTTTACATTAACAATAGGAGGAAACAATTAGAAAACATTAAATGAAAATACAAACTATATTCCATTTAATTGTTATTCAAAATCAATTGCAACACTTTGTAATAAAAAATACTCTAATTTAACTAGAGAGAATAAACAATTGGGTTAAAATTGTCTCCATTTCTTCAATAATATATATATGTAATCTAATTTAAGTTCATGTTATTTATGAAATTTTGGCTTTGAAGTAGGCTATGTCTCTAGATATTTCTTATTGAAAAAGCTAACAAATGAGTGCATTGGGTTGGGCAATAAGTTGTTGTTGTTCTTCATTATTATTAATTATTCAATATATATTTATACAATCTTTCTACGATTTTTTTTGGTGTTAAACTACTTGATTTTTCTCCTCTCAATTTGACAGTTGTGTTTTTTAAAAAAGATCAGGCCGAACCAACCAGTTCAATTCGATTCAGTTGAGTTCATCGGATTTTTGTACATGAGTCCTCCAAATGAATACAATATTACTTTATTTGTAAATATTCTCTAACCATTCTTTGGTATCAAACAATTTTTTTAATTTTACTGATATTCCCATTTATATATTTTCTTAAAAAATTCTCTCTCTTTCATGGAGCACTGTGCTCCTTCTCTTAACATGCACTAGCTAGTCTAATGCATGCAAGCCATGCCATACTCTCTCTTATACATGCAAGCTATCATTAATTTGTATTTGATTTCTCTTTCCTCTATTACTTATTTAGTTTTCTCAATCAATTATTACATGTTGATGTTTGAAGTGTTTCAAATGTAACACATACATTTTAAGATATATCTATGAACTATGGTTAAGTTTTTGATGTTGTCCTCACCAAAGAATAACTTTTAATGCTCATGTTTTGTTCATCAATTTAAAATAATTAAAATCATTTTAATCGAAGACTTTTACTTAAAAATTATGTTTGGCCCTATATTTAAATAATTGTCTTTAATTTTGATTTTTTTCAAATAAATCTTTTTTAAATTTATATATGATTTACGTATAATTATTTTCCTTATTTATGAAGCTATATCTTGATGATAGACAGAAAAAATGCATTTATTATGGTATTGGAAAATACATTTGATATATATATTTTTTCATTTTCCAGTTTGAATATGAAAAATGCAATTGTCTTAATTATTTTCATTTTTCAATTTGGAAATAAAAATACATTTATGGTAATTTTTTATATTTCCAATTTGGAGAGAAAACGTATTATTTTATTACTATTAACAACAATTTATAAATTAACTTTATAATAATCTTAAATTAAACCCTACTATTGAAATGTGGACATTATATATATTTTCCTTTAGCTCCTTTTATAGTAGTAGATAGATAACATGCAACAATGTATTTTCATTTTCATTTGGTAGGTTTTCAATTTAGTATTAAGTTTACATCGACATGTCGATTTTTTTCAACCTTTTCATACATTTTTGCATTTAACATCAACATTGTTTCGTTGTTTACGTTATAAAGTGAAAAATCAATGAAATATGTATACGACATTATATCACCAAAATGCAGGATAATATGAATATAATATTATAACAAGTGTTTTAACCTATTTAAAGTTAAAAAAACATTTGTTTACTAATTTAACCATAGGATTGTTTTCATATATAGAAAAATGTACAAAACATCTACAAATATAGCAAATTATCACTAATAGATGTCCATATAATGTTTAAGCTTAAAAAAAATTACCATTTAAAAGTAATTTTCCTTAAATATATTTGAATTTTTGTTTATAAATGTTTTTTTGAACTTCGCATGTTAATAAATACTAACATTTCAAACCTTCAACTTATAAAAGGTCAAATTTTTGTCCATAGGTTGATATTTATATATCTTAACATTATGAAGGTTGAATCAATGTCTAATATAACTATCATTAGAATAAAAAATAAAAGTAACGACAAAATGTCACAATTAGCTAAGCATAAAATTAAAGTTTGAAAATTTGGCATTTTAAAGTTTCCATATTTGTAATGTGGCCTTGGCCAACCCAGAGTTGTTCTTCCAACCAGCAAATGGAGCTCAAAATGTCTGTTTCAAAATTTTCATTTGGAAGCTTTTCTGTAATCCTTCAACCTTTTCAAGTAACCACAATTGCAAGCAGCAGATTCAAACAATCTCATTCTCAACTCCAGTTTCTGGTGGATTTTGATATTTTTATACCTTTCTTCTCCACATAAATGCTACAATAAGCAACATTTGTTCTGTATATCAAACCAAACAAAAACTGAACCAACAAAATTCTGCCCATCGAAACCATTAAGCCGCCATTTTTTCGTTTATTGTTCTCGAAAACTTCGTACAACAACCTCAACACGGCTTGTTCTTTTTGGCAATTGCGGCCGTTGTAAACCAAAATAAAACACAGCTCCTAACACTTTTAAATTTGAAGAGTTTTTGAATCAGGTTGATTGGGGGAGAAGAAACCCTTTTCATCAATCTAAATTTCCAGCAAAACTCTCTTTACCAAATGGATATTGCTTTCAAATCTTCGAGGATTCTTCCCCTTAACAAGATACCCAATACCCTCATCTTTTCTCCACGTCCTTGTAAGATTTCAGTTTCCCAGTCCAAGCGGTTTGCTCCAATGGCTGCTCTTGCAGCCTACCCTGTTGTTGGACTGTCCGAAACATTTAAAAACTTGAGAGAACAAGGCAAGGTAAATGTCTTTTTGTACTGTATACTCTGTATGAAATCTTTACATGGTTTGTATGTTTGCTTGTTTGAATTTCCAATTGTTTTTCATTGAACACACTTCTTCTGCATTCTATGTGTTTGTTGGTTGGTATTGAAAGGGTAAATTAATTGTCTTAGAAAGAGTCTGTTATGGAATCCACAAATAAAGAAACGAGAAAAACGTAAAATAGTAAAGAATTAATACAAAGATTTTCGTGGTTCATAAGTGCCTTAGCTAAGTTCATGGAGCAAAAGGAGAACAATTTTACTAGAGTGAATAACATGGAACTCAGAAGTAAGGTGTCTTTGAGGTTTGAGAGTTTATACAATGCACCCCTCTAAACCATAGAGTAAAGAACATAAATAAAATAAAGCAAGATGAAAAATATGTAAATAACTTAGGTTTTGGGGCAACCCAAATAACATATTCAATGCACTCGAATAGAGTCGATGCATGCCTCAGTTCTATTTCCGTTCATCCCTGTGCTTTCACCTAAATTTTAGGTTATATAATGAGATTGGTATTAAAGCTTTCAGGTTGTCTTTTTCATATCTACTTTAAAAGCTGTTAAGAACTTCTCAAAAAGATTTTAGTGCGTTCTTAAACTTTTAAGTCTTTATTGTTGCCAATTTAAGGCTTGGTTCACCTAATGTTTGAACCTGCTTGAAATCAGCTTGCCATCTAATCTGTACATAATGCAATCAACATGCCACATAAACGTTGAATTGACAGGATCGACTATGGAGACCTATTAAACACAAAAGTGAATGTTTAAGATATACAGAAACATTTTGAAGTGACTAGATAGATGCAACTTTGAAAGGTGAAGGTCCTACTGGAAACAATTTGAAAAACTGAGACTGGATTTAACCCCAAAACTTTTATCCAAATTTATTGGTTCTCTCTGCTACTTTCTCTGTGATCTGATGGGATTTTTTCATTGATCAACATCGTCCTAATTGTGTGCTTTAAAGGTTGCATTGATCCCCTACATCACGGCTGGTGATCCTGATCTTTCGACCACGGCTGAGGCATTGAAAGTGCTTTCCAAATGTGGATCAGATATAATTGAACTTGGTGTTCCATATTCGGATCCCTTGGCAGATGGTCCTGTTATACAGGTTACTTTTGTATTTTCCTTAATTTCTCAAATTCTAACCTATTGTTCCATATTCAGCTGTTTAATTGCTGTTTTTTTGTAGGCTGCAGCCACTCGGTCCTTGGCTAGAGAGACAAACTTCAATGCAATCATTTCTATGCTGAAGGGGGTAATATTGTTGTACCATGCAACATGCTGTAAATAATATCAGCTTCTTTTCCACTTCCACTTTTTGCTCTTAAATTAACCGAGGCTATAGAAAGAATAGCCAAAACTTATTTCGTTAGCTACTGGCTTTCATTAATGAACTTACAGTTTAATATGTTTTTGTTCTGTTTCTGGCTGGTCAGGTGATTCCTGAACTATCTTGTCCAATTTCCCTTTTTACATATTACAACCCAATTCTTAAACGTGGCGTCGAGAACTTCATGATGATAATAAAAGATACAGGTGTACGAGGTATTTAACAAGCTTGCCAAATCTTCTTCTAATGAATTGGATGTTCTTTTCTAAAAAAATTAATAACACTGTCCTACTGCCAATATGACATGGTAAAGGTTAAGCCAACGGTTAGTTGATCTAAATGCTAATTGATTTCACCTTCGAACATTATGTGTGTTTGTTTGGATTCACCACTGATTATGAATTATAGACAATCAACTACATTATATGTGTTTATTTGAATTTTTTTTCTAAAATGGAAATATTTTATTTGGAGCTGTATGGAGTACCATCAGATTTCAATATATTATTAAGTTTTTCAACCAACCATAACTTAGTGAATAAAAACACCAATTACCTTCTCAAAGGTCAATGGTTTGATTCCCCACCCACGGTGGTTGAACTCAACATATATTATTGCATGCAATGTTCAAAATCTTGACTTGGTGTTTCTTTGTGTTAGAAAGTTCCTTGAAAAATGTGTGATCTTTATCAACGTTGGGTTTGTGAATATGTTTGTGGACTGTGCTCATATTCACTTTCTTGCAGGGCTTGTTGTTCCAGATGTTCCTCTTGAGGAGACTGAAGTTTTGAGAAAAGAAGCAGTAAAGCACAATATCGAACTGGTGATTTCTTTTTCTCACAATGGTTGCATATACCATCTATGATTCTATATCATTTACTAGTTTTTAGGTTTTGATACTTTACCTTGAGAAATTGGACTCTGTGCTTTAGACCTCTGAAGCATTGCCTAGAATATGAAACACTCCACTCGTCTTGATAACTGAATCATTGCAGTCCTACAGATTAGTTTTATTAATTGCCTGAAACTGAAGAAAAAGACCATCATAATCGGATATGAGAAAAAACTTTCTTGATCACTAAAATGCTGGGATGCTAGAAATATATGGATCAATTGTTCAACTATGCTAACCTGCATCTCTTTTTTCTTTTCTTTTTCTCGAGGACCAACTTAACGAGGAAACGAATACCCAATTTTTTGACTTGTTCGTATTATAGTTACTTTATTATTTAAAAAGAAAAAAAACTCAGGTCGTTAAACCTTGAGTTGAGTGCTTGTTGTTTGTTCTTAAGTTTCTTACATTGCTAAAGGTACTCTTAACTACACCAACCACGCCAAAAGAGAGGATGAAAAACATCGTTGAAGCTTCAGAGGGATTTGTTTATCTTGTAAGGGCCCTTTCTTTTCCCAGTCTCTTTATATGCTCCAACTTTTGGTTTTGTCATCTCATTAGATCCTACAAGTCTCACTCATAAAAAGATGAAACTTTGTAATTTTCTTAATATTTTGAATTTGATATTCAAAATTAATTTAATTCCACGTATATTCTATAACAAAATAAGAAAAAAGGTGTTCATATTGAAGTTCTTTTGCCAGTTTCATGGCAGCATTTGTAGTGTGTTTCGAGATTCTTTTTCATAATGACATTAACAATGTGGGTGTCGATGAGGCTTATCCTTTGCCTTATTCCTTCAAGGTAGCATGCAAGAATGTTTAGAAAATTTAGACATCTAAGTATCAGCTCTTATTTATACAAGATCAATAATTACCAAAGTTGTAGCTAAAAGACTTGAAAGTTTCTTCCAAACTTGATTATTGAATTCCAAAAACCTTTCGTAGGGGATTTAGAAGGGTGGGGTCATCAAATTGGACCTTGAAGAAACTAAAATTGATTGGAGCTTTTTAAATTCTCTTGCATTGCTGCTTTTCTCTCTGGTACCAATTCCTCTGTCATTGTTCATGGAAAATCAAGAGGGAAAATCAAGGCTTTCAAGGAATTAAGTCCAAGAACATTTTCTCCCCTTTTCCTTTGCTCCTCAAGTGGAATGATTTTGGATTAGTGAAAGGTTTCAAAGTTGGCAGAAGCAACTTAATTATTTTATTTTATTATACGTTTTTTTTATGAGAAACTCGACTTTTGTAAAGATGAATAAAAGAACAAATTAACGAGCAATAATAAAAGGAAAATTGCTACTCTAAGGACCAAAAACAAAAGAAAGTTGCAGTAAAAGACTAATTGTTACCAGAATATGTTGGATTGGCGATATTCTTTTGGGAGAATGGAGTTTTCGTGGTTTTGTCTTCGCGTACAAACAGAATTTTACTGATAGGCACAGAGAGAGTGCAAGAATTTTGACGAGAAAACAACAATATCCCATTATTATTATCAAATTAACATTGTGTCATTAAATTAAAATTCCATTGTCATTGTCCAACTTGCAATATGCAATATTTTGTTCAAATTATAGGTGAGCTCCATTGGAGTTACCGGTACTCGGACATCCGTTAGTAGCAGAGTTCAAACTCTTCTTGCGGAAGTTAAAGAGGTATATCTGCTTGATATTTAATCTATGAGAAGTACTTGAAAACAAAGTTTTGCACTTTGAACTCTAATGGTGTAAAGAAGTTGGTTTGCAACTGATGGATAACTTAGACGCCTTGTAATCTGCTTTCTACAACAGGTTACGGAAAAACCAGTAGCAGTTGGTTTTGGTATATCGAAACCCGAGCACGTGAAGCAGGTAAAGATCTTCCTCACATGCCATAACAGCCAATCAATTGTACAATGTGTTTGATATGTACTTGCTGTGTTCATAGGTGGCTGAGTGGGGGGCAGATGGTATTATTATCGGTAGTGCTATGGTGAAGCTGTTAGGTGAAGCCCAATCCCCTGTGGAAGGATTGAAGGAGCTTGAAAACTTCACCAAATCCTTAAAATCTGCACTCTCTTGATGACATGAACCAAGCTGTGTCTTTAATCTGCAAACAAGTGCTCAAAATGCACTTTCATTCTAAAATTACTCCTCAAAATAGTTTCATTTGCTTTTCTTTTCTTCTTTTCTGAAACAGTGTTTACCTTTTATTTTGACAGTGAATAAAGCTATCAGCTCATATTTTCTTTGAAGGTATTTGTCATGGAATATAATGAGAACGTTTTCTTGGAGTCTCTTGGTAGTAGATGGATGATTGTAAGTGTGTTTTTTCAAAATGTTCTTAGTGTTCCTAGATTTTGAAATTCAAAACACGTATTTAATCACATAAAATTACTTTCATAAATTTAATTCATTGTTGGTATTTGTTAATATGATATATTATAAACTAATTCTATTTGTGAAATAATATGAATGGAAAGATTCGATCCCATGAAACCACCGTAGAATTGCTCTTCAAGCTCTTGATTTTTACCTTCTAGTTCTCGGTCACTCTCCCACGTTATACCGAGTCTCAATTATTTGGAAAAGTGACATTTCTTCTCTTATACCAAAATATTGTCTCCTAAATGGATGTACCTCGTCATAAGCAAATTGATTGTTTAATAGCAAACTAGTTGATAACGTTACAAAAGTACTCTTTGATCAACAACAAACTAGGTGATAACGTTGCAAGGTTGCTCTTTGTCTAATTAACAGTAAACCAAGTTGAAGATGTTGGGAGGTTGACTCTTTATTTTTCTCAAAGTGTAGTGACAATCACAAGCAGTGTTGCACGTCAAACAATAGTTCATTCACAACTATTTAAGCACCTTCTTACACCTCTTTGTGACTTAGACTCAATTTTTATTACTAAGACTCACATTTTTTTATGATATAAAACTTATAATTTATGTACTATCACGTGTTTCTAAGAAAAAGCAACAAATTATATATTTGACAAAATAACTAGCCAAGTGAAAGTAGTAAACTAGCAAAGTGTTATCGTTAATGCATTGTCTAAATTTTGAGGATTTGATGCAGACTCCTTCCATGCAAGCTTGGTGGAAAATCTTTTCTTCCTCTAAATATTTTTACATGTCTTTTGGGTATTTCTCTTACAATTTTTATTTTGCAAAGTATCATTTATTGTAACAAAGACAAGAGAACCTCACATTTTGATGGTAGAGCATAACTATAAGAGACTTGAAAAACCAAGAACAAATACACATAAGAAAAACCAATACAATTAATTACCTGCAAAAAAAAATTAAAAATCTCAAGTCACTTAGAATGACAGATAAAACAACTCAATTAATCGTATAAGCATAATGCAAGGTTGCTCCATGGACACAACTGTTATGCTATCTCAATATACGAGACATTACACCAAACACCTCCTTGCACATTACACCCCATTGATAAGTCATACTAAAATGACAAGACCCCTCCCCTCCGAACAATAAAGAAAGAAAATATAGGAGTAAAGTAACAGATCTAAACCACGTGCAACTTTTGTCTGCACAAAAAACAAAGGTAATACACTCGCCTAATATATACTTGAAAACTTTATTAGTATGCTCCAACCAACAAAAAAGAAAAACCCACAGATTTTTAAATTTAAGTTAATAAATACAAATTTAAAATTTACATAAAGCATAATCCTAAATTTGTAATTTTGTATTTAGTTAGATATTTCAAACTTACAAAGCTCAGATACTATATTTATAATTCAAAAAGGAACATTTTTTAAAATAGCAAAACAAATTAAAATATTTATAAATTATAGCAAAATTTTGGATTCTATCACTGATAGTCTTCTATCATTTTAAGATATCAATCACTATAACATATCAGTGATATAATTTGTTATAGTTTGTAAATATTTTGTAAAATCTACTATTTTAAAAAATTCACCATAAAAACACCCCTATGTTTTTTTCATAATTCAACCAAAAGAACGAAATAATTTTTTGGCAATATATTTGTATTTTCCATTTCCTTGCACTTACGACTTCCCTCCTCCGCCCAGCATTCGCTAGACATTTTTTAAACAATTCTAATTCCCATTCTCTATTTTCTCTAAACCCTACTTCACGTTCACTCACTCACTCCGTCTCAGCGGCTGCCGTCGCACGTTGCACTCCACCCGCCGCAGTCCCCGCCTTCCGACCAAATCGCCGACGGCCTCTCTCTCTCACACTCTCTCGTCTCTCCGACCAACCATACCTACTCATCTCTGTTTCATTTCAGGCTTTTCAAAGCTATACTAAGATGGGTTTCCAGCTGCCGTCTCATGGGGTTCAATCAATGCTTAAAGAGGGCCACAAGCATTTCTCGGGTTTGGATGAGGCCGTCCTTAAGAACATTGACGCCTGCAAACAACTCTCCACCATTACTCGAACTTCTCTTGGTCCTAATGGTATGTTTCCTCTGATCTTCAACCCCACTGCTTTTTTTTTTTTCCATTTCCTTCCATTCTATGACCTTTTCAGTTTTTAAGGTGTTAATGTTGTGCACCCATCTACTGTTTTGTAATGCGAACCGAATTTAGTCTTTTCCTGTTTCATTTAATGACTCACGCTCTTCGCGTCACCGGTATTTTAGTACGATTATCTTTGGTTCCATTTATACTTTACCTTAGGAAGGGCCTGGTTTCCCTTTCTAAGAGGCGAGCTTTCTTTAAAGACGGACGGAGATTTATTATGTTTCAGATCGGACAATAATTCGAATATGAGCTTTTGGAGCATCCTTGATTACCCAGATAAAGGTTGATTAGACGAGATAAAAAAAATGGTTAAGTCTATTTAAAATTGTACAACTAGTGTGATATACAAAGATCTCAATGTTCATTCTGAATTTAGTTGTCGATAATTCAGCTTTAAACCTAACTATAGCTCAACTGTTATAAGACACTGTATTAGGACCAAAAAGTGAGGTTTCAAATTCCGACCTCCTCCATTGTTGGATTAAGAAAACGAAGTTGCAGCACACTTTAGTATTGTTAAATGGGTAAGATAATCGGCAGGTAAGTTTGCAGAGCAATAAAGATTTCATACAGTTTACAATACCGAACAACACGACAATACTGATAATAAAATTAAGTTTAATAAGATTTACATGGACGATCCGAAATGTGCCAGTAATATTCTTGGTTTAATGCCTGTGCTAGGTATTTGTTCTCCACCCAAATGGTTTTGCTCAACTGTTGGATTTATTTATGAGGAAAAACCGCTAACTTTACTACCAGCTTGGTGAAAATTCCTAGAACGTCATTGTTACTTTTTATCTTGTAAGTCATTGTTTTGATCTGTTGAAATTCCTTGTAAATGACTACATTCTACAATAATATGTGATTAGATGGATTTTGAGTTTGGGGTTATTTTGTTCAAGTCTTGGTTGGCAACTATTCTGTGCAACTTGCCCGTAGCTAGAAGAAAATTAGGATTACTGAAGAATTATGTTCACTCTCACCCAAGTAGCATTATTATAAAAAAATTACAATTACAATTAGATTTGTCCTTGGTTTGAGGCTTTTGGTAGGATTAATACCAGTGATTTATTCAGAGATCTACTTTTAATGGTGCTTTGTTTTAAAGCTAGAATTTGAAGGTATTAATCATCTGCTGTGCCCTCGTATGTTCATTTTCTGATGAGATTTGGGGACGATTCTGATTTTTTTTTATTTCTCACGTGCCTCCTTGAAGTTCTCATGATTTGGTGGCGAGGTTTTATTGTGTTGTGTCTAATGTTCTACTGAAGAGTTATTTGGAAGGTTTTTTTGGCAGCTCTTTAGTCTAAGTGGTTGGAGAAGAAGAAGTAGTAGAGTTCTGGGCATTAAAAGAGAGTTTTCTTTTTGAGCTGCTGAAGTTGGCCTCTTAATATTGCTCTCTAGGCTATTGTAACTTGTCTGTCTTGAATTTTTTTATATTTTTTAGTTACTAATTTCCGGTTTGTTTTTATTATTTTTGTTTCATCTGTTCCCTGTTGGTTTGGCTATGTCTTTTTCAAATTTGTTTTGAGGCTGACTTTATTTCTCCTTTTCATCTTTCTAAAGAACCTTCCAACCTTATTAAAAATATTGTTGTTTGAGTGTGGGGTGAACTGTCAAGTGTGATGTGCAATAAGAAAAAGAGGATTCCTTTCTATATCTATCTACTTTCTAAAAAGTATAAGTGTAAAAATGGAAATTATTAACTTAATGTTAACATATGAAAAATATAGCACCGCAAATATTATTAGAATTATAATGAAAATTTTGTGAAATTGAGGACTACATGAAATATTATTAAAAGATATTGGCCTTTAGACAACGACTGTAGTTCTTCAATCCATTTTTCATTATTGAAAGATGCAAAAATGGCATTAAATGGTTAGATAATTTTTCCACCCTCCCAAATAAAGCACTATATTAAATTTTAACTTAATATCTAAGGTTGGATCTTTAAAAGGTAAGGATTGCTTCTCCAAGCTCTGCACTTGTTATTTGTGTCAATGCATATGGACTTCTATTCTCATTTTATACATTATTATTATTATTTTAGAGTTTGTTGTTCTGTTTGAAATATATTCAAAACTTACCTTCTATGTTACTGGCCTTATTCTTAAGTATCCTTTCTCAGGAATGAATAAGATGGTAATTAATCATCTCGATAAGCTTTTTGTCACAAATGATGCTGCCACAATTGTCAATGAACTAGAGGTACAGCACCCTGCGGCCAAACTTTTGGTTTTAGCTGGTAAAGCTCAACAAGAAGAAATTGGTGATGGAGCTAATCTGACAATTTCATTTGCTGGGGAACTTTTACAAAATGCTGAAGAGCTCATTAGGATGGGTCTACACCCTAGTGAAATAATCAGTGGCTACACAAAAGGAATCAATAAGGTTTCTCACTTTCTACAATGATAATGGAATATATAGATGAACTTTTATGGCATTCTGTTTTGATGTATTGTTTTCTTGTTGTTTCAGACCATTGAGGTTTTGAAGGAACTAGTGGAGAAAGGTTCGGAGAACATGGATGTTCGTAGCAAAGAGGAAGTTGTTTTACGCATGAAGGCTGCTGTTGCTAGCAAGCAATTTGGTCAAGAAGATTTTATTTGTTCTCTAGTTGCTGATGTATATTTTTTGCCTACTCTTGTTATAATTGAGTAATTGTCCTGTAAACCTTTTCCCCCTGCAATTTATGTATTCTTTTGTGTTCAGGCATGTATTCAAGTTTGTCCAAAGAATCCAGAAAATTTTAATGTGGACAATGTTCGAGTTGCAAAGTTATTGGGAGGTGGTTTACATAATTCTTCAGTAGTTCGAGGCATGGTCTTGAAAAGTGACGCTGTGGGAAGTATAAAGCGAATTGAGAAGGCCAAGGTACACACAATCATTTCTTTACACTGTCATTATGATGAACGTGTTTCTTGTATACCCTCCTGTTTTTGATTCATGTTCTTCTGTGAGGTTATAGATGCTCACATTCTTAATTTCATTTGTTTGTTCTTTTCATATGTTTACATCTGGTTGAAAAAAAAAAACTAATTACATCTTGATTGCTGCTTCATGAGGTGTTGTTCCCACCTACTACACTGACCAAAATTAAAAGACAATGATCTATGAGGGGAAGTTTTTGTTTTTTTTGTTTCATTTTGTTTTTTTTATAAAAAAGATGGAAAGTGCTGAGGGGATTTATTTTTTGGGGGGTGGGGGGAGGTTAAGAAACATTTCTCTTATATCTGAAAGCCATTGCAATGGCTTTGATGGTTAATGGAAATGGATCATTTCAGCTTTAAGAAATTTAATTAACCTTTTATAAATCTAAATGTTAATTCCTCCTGGGCCTATTGACGAAATAGAAGAAGAGAGAACAAAAAAAAAAAGAAATCTAATTTTTATCTGCATCTGGATAGCTGTGTTACTATGTTAATTTTTACATCCAGTGGTTTTAAATGCCAAGACGGTTTGCCCACATAAATTATATGGTTAATGACGAGTTCTTTTGTATGTGTTTTTTTGGAGATGGCGTTTTAGTGACTGTTATATAAGAAAATTTTCTCCTGTTTTATCTTGTATTGCCTTTGTTTTCGCAAAGCAAAATTACTTGGTTTTAGCAGGATTATACTTGTATGTGTATTATTAATTTTTGTCTAAATAGAACTTCAGACTTCTATTTTTTTTACATTGCAAATATAGATATAAAAATTTTTCTCTGAGTTATTTTGGTTTTGATTTTCTTGAACATTTTCATATGAAGGTTGCTGTATTTGCTGGTGGCGTTGATACAACTGCAACAGAAACAAAAGGAACCGTATTAATTCACACTGCTGAGGAGGTAAATTTTAATTTTTTTTCAGTTGATAATTTTACTAAAAGGAAGAAAGTTGAAAATATATTATTTTCTTTGTAAACACTGTTTTGACAACTATGGAGAAAATTTACCAAAAAGATGCCTCAGTTAAGACTTGCATTGAACGAGTATTTGGAAAACCACAACAAAAAGACGACACATACTTGCTTTTTTCATATGAGGTGCCCTTAATGGGAACACGTTATCTATTATTTGATGTTGATTTTGAACTTTTCATAAAGAAAACATGGAATATATCAGAAAATTCTTTCCCTGAACAATCTCAATTTTTTATTTTTAGTTATTATTATTTTTATAATTTTCAATATTGACGAAACTAATTTACGAGAATTCTTGGAGAAAATTGGAATTTTATTCAATGCCTGAAAGACTACAAGGGCTGCCACATATACGCTGGCTTCCACAACCGAATAACAAATTGAAACAACTTCATCAATAAACTAACCAGCTAACTGGCTGAAATATAAGCAAAACAGAGATACCAAACAGAGAAATAAAATCCCAAACCAGTCCTACATTAAACATCTTCTCTCTCACAATGATATATTCTTCCATTTATGTTTTTTAAACGAAGAACCAATATTTCATTGAGAAAATGAAGAATACATAATGGAGCCAAAAAACACATTGACATTTTTTTTCATGGATGAGAAAAATGAAAAAATACATACAAATAAGGAAAAGCCAACAAAAGAAACCAAATTACAAGAGGGGCCCCAATTAAAAGTATCAACGGCAAACAAATAATTACAAAAGAGGTTAGAAACAGAGGCACAAAGAGAAACAAAGAATCTAACAAGGGACCAATCGCCAAATGAACTCTCATGTACTTTAAATATTTTGTTGTTTTTCTCTCCAAAACCCCCATAAAGTAATGCACACCCTTCTTTGCGTCTAAAACCTCCCTTTATGATGAAGGGGCAGATGAAGAATCTGCCTCCCTACCACTTTGAGCGTTGACAAAGCTGAAATCAAAATCACCACTCTGTATAATATGATCAAAGTCCTCTGCCACCTGCAAATAATATAACAAAGAGGCCCAACCATTAAAGACCTCTACTTGAGATTCGATCCAAGGTGTAAACTCTTTTTTACAGAACCTGCCACAAGAATACCATCATTTTCTTGTAAACTTTTCATCTTCCAAACCGAGGGGAAAATGGAACCAACCACTAAGGAAGAATTAGACAAGTAGTGGAAAAAAGAGCTACAAGAAAAAAAAACCTTTGGAAGTACTAGGAGATCAATGGTGGGAATTACCCCTCCCTGGGCTAAGGAGAATTGAGGAGAGGGAAGAAAGAAAAGTCAGGACGTCAAATACTTCCCTATTGGTTGGTCAATGGTGACAAAATCCCAATGACAGAAAAGGTGCCAAATTTGTTTGATCAAGCATGGAGGCAATTTGAGGGGTTCTTGAAGGTCGATAAATGATTTCATAGGGGTTTATCTCCGAATCACTTGTCTTCCTAAAATAGGTATCCCTCTTGTCCGGATTGTCAACATAAATAAATGGAGAAAGGAGAAAAAAATCAAATGTAATTGTATTTCATGGGTTTCAAAAGAGCCTTTAACAGTCAAGGGATGAGGTCAGTACTAACTAAAATTAACCTTGTGCCAAAAGGGCTAGGGCAGTGACTTCAACAACGATGTGTTTTTTGTCCTAACATTCTCAATAGTTAAAACCTTTAGTCCAGAGCACATAGCAGATAGGAGCCAAAAAGCCAAAAACTAACTAGGCGAAAAGAAGGCTGCACTCCAATCCAAAATAGTAAGATCGATTGAATAACTACAGAAATATATTGAAACCAATGCTCAAATAAAAGCATTAAACCTAGCATGCAAGCATACCTCCTTCCAAATCTATCAAAAGTTTTAGAAATCCTATTTTGTTCTCCATTCTCTTAGTTGTGACCCTAGAGAACTGTGATGCAACTGAGATGCTACAAAATCTTGCTATTATCATGTAACGATGTTTACGTAAGGGCGTCCACCACCACTGTGTTGGGCCCTGTTCTAAACAAACACCAGACATCAAAAAAGAAAAATTTCAAATAGAACGAGCCAATGTCATTGCTAAAGCAAGGAATAGGATGAAAATGTCAATATTGACATTGATTCGATAAATTGAATTTATTGACGTATTGACAAATATCATGGAAACTTTAAAGTTATTTTCTTGGGTTGGAACTCTTATTGTATATTAGCTCAGGTTTTTGCTAGCTTCTTTTGTTGGGTGGCTTGTTTTGTAGACCTCATGTGTATTCTTTTGTTTTTCTATGTGAAACTTTTCAGTTAAAATGCTAATTAGGCATCCCATCGTTTATTTGAGGCAGTAATAATCATGGAAAATAGAAAGCTTCTCATCATTTCTTGTTTTTTTTGTTATTATTTTGATTGGAAAGTTCAAATTTTATTTTTGGTTATTTTCTCGTTTTATTTCTTATGATTTATCTTCTTGTTTTGCTTGGTTAAGATATTCTTTTACCTTCTCTTATATATAAAAAAACATTCTTTTACTTCAGGGTTCGTTTTGTGCCTTTTTTTCTCTCTCCTTTTTTCTTATTGGAATTGTAGTTTTTCTTAAAACATCAATTGACATCTGCTTATCAATTGTAGCTACAAAACTATGCAAAAACTGAGGAAGCTAAAGTTGAGGAGCTGATAAAAGCAGTTGCAGATTCAGGGGCTAAAGTAATTGTCAGTGGAGCAGCTGTTGGGGAAATGGCTCTACATTTCTGTGAGCGCTACAAGTATGTTGAGTTTTTCTTCTCTCTGTATTTTTTTGTTCTCAAGTTGAGAGATTTTGGAGTGATGTTTGGACTCTTAATAGTTAATAGGTTGAACATTTCTTGCTCGGTGAGTGGTGACTAAGCCATTTTGTTACTATCTATCAGGTTTTGTTTTACTTGATTAGTGACTTTTTCTTTAGCTTGCTATTTTTACGGGGGTGATTTCTTTTGATGGCCTCTCTCTTTTGTGGGCTCTCTCTCTTTTTATTTTTTTATATTTTTATTTTTATGCATTTCTTCTATTCTTTCACTTTTGTCTCAATGAAAGTTTGGTTATTCATTAAAAATGTGTGTTAAAATGTGGTTGCTGAATAAAAATGATTATTTCTTGCTCACTGTACTCATTGAAATGTATATTTGATGTCCAGTATATTTTGTTGGACTATGGTGGAGAAAGTGTTGTTCCATCTCTTGTTTTAGGATTAGGTTGAAATCTTTCGGGGCAGAACTTATTTTACATTTTTGCTACCCAAGTATTTGGCTGTGATAAGTGATTTTAGCAGAATCTTTGGGAGGCTTGCAAGTATATGGGAGGTGTGGGCTATGTCCCACGCTTTCTTTTAGGTGTCAGCGTCTAAGGATTTTTGCAACTACCATTACTCCTTGTGGGGAAGTCCTTTATGTAATGGTGATTGTTAGGCTGTCTCTCTTGTAGGCTTCATTTGTAGTGCGCTTTCTTTCTTCTGCCCATACACCATTTCATTCATCTTAATGAGATTCAAGTTTTTCATGAAAAATATTTTATAATTTTTTAATAAAAAGATATTTTATGAGTTATGGGAGTTTGAGAATAGTCAATGAAGTTTTGTTAATAAAGCCAACTAGGGGTATCTTGGAAATACGTTTATTATGCTTTTCACATCCATCTCATTTCTATATAAGAAAGTTTTTGTTTTCTTTTACTTTTGTCCATTGCCTCTCCTGTAAATATTAATTAGTTTCTCTATTGAAAGGAGAGACAAAGCGCACACACCAATTTACGTGGAAACCCGAGTACCGGGAGAAAAACCACGATTGTTTGTTGTTATTATATTTTAATGAATAAAACAATGGGTACAAGGGAGAATAAATAGAGTATACAATGGAATAAAAAAGGAAAAGATTTACGAAAATAAGGAAAACATTTCCATAATTTTTCCATAATTATTCTAGGATTCTAACAAGGAAAATATCTAGAAAAAAGGAAAGAATTCCAACACTCCCCCTCAAGTTGGGACGTAAATATCAATGAGGCCCAACTTGTTAACACAAAAGTCAAAGTTTGGTCTGAGAAGCCCCTTGGTAAGAACATCATCAACCTGTTGACTCGAAGAGATGTACGGAATGCATATACTCCCACTGTCAAGTCTTTCTTTGATGAAATGCCGATCAATCTCAACATGTTTAGTTCTATCATGTTGAACAGGGTTATTAGCAATACTAATAGCGACTTTATTATCACAGAAAAGCTTCAATGGTGTCTCACATTCCTGATGAAGATCTGACAAGACTTTCTGAAGCCAAATTTCCTCACATATTCCCAAACTCATATCTCTGTATTCGGCCTCAGCGCTGCTTTTGGCCACAACATTTTGCTTCTTACTCCTCCAAGTTACAAGATTTCCCCAAACAAAGGTACAATAACCGGAAGTAGACTTTCGGTCAACAATAGATCCTGCCCAATCCGAGTCAGTATATGCTTCAATGGTTTTTTTGTATGTTTTTCTAAACATCAGCCCTTTACCAGGTGTTGTTTTCAAGTATCTCAGAATTCTATTGACAACTTCCATGTGTTTCTCATAAGCAGCTTGCATAAACTGGTTGACAACACTCACAGCAAAGGAAATATCAGGACGGGTATGAGATAAGTAAATCAATTTACCCACAAGGCGCTGATATTGTTCTTTATCAACTGGAACTTGATCATCAGAGTTTCCAAGTTTACAATTGAATTCAATAGGAGTATCAACACGGCGACATCCCAACATACCTGTCTCGGTTAGCAAATCAAGGGTGTATTTTCTCTGAGACACGGAGATACTTCTTTAGATCTGGTCACCTCCATTCCAAGGAAATATTTCAGATTTCCCAAATCCTTGATCTCAAATTCATCACCCATTCTATACTTTAGTTGACTGATTTCTGCCTGATCATCTCCAGTCAAAACAATATCATCCACATAAACTATTAGAACAACAATCTTCCCTGTCTTGGAAACCTTTGTAAATAAAGTATGATTAGAGTGCCCCTGACTGTATCCTTGGAACTTGACAAAGGTAGTAAATCTGTCAAACCATGCTCTGGGAGACTGTTTCAGACCATATAGGGATTTCTGGAGTTTACACACCTGTTGACCAAACTGGGCTTCAAATCCAGGCGGGGGGCTCATGTAGACCTTTACAGGGTCTCCATTCAAAAAGGCATTCTTAACATCCAGCTGGTATACTCATCAGGTTTTCCTGTATGACCCTGTTCCGCTTCATTATTACTGGTTTCTATTCTGACCCCAGTCTCATCACCACTGTTTTTTTCTTCCACATTTTTAAGAACAGTAACATTAGACCTGTCATTCTCACTTATCGTATTATTAGTACAGGGTTCAGTAGGGTTTTTCATACCTTGATCTTGTGGAGGTTCAAAGTCTTGGACTGGAGCCGGCGGCTGACTAGCAGGGGAACCGACTTCCTTTTTGTGATTCCTCCTGTAATACCTTTTCCAGGGAACTTGGTTTGTGGGTAGGACTATGTGATGAGGATCGATGTCAGACACGACACTAGGAGTAAGTTAGATAAATTCAAAGGTGTTGTTAGACTCTTCACTCACTCTCTCCCCCTGAAGATGGCTAACGAGAAAGTAGGGTCGGTCCTCACAGAAAGTAGCATCCATAGTGACAAAGTATTTCCTGGATGGCAGGTGAAAACATTTATAACCACGCTAGTGAAGTGGATACCCAACAAACACACATGCCTGAGTCCGAGGGGTAAATTTGGTCTGATTAGGTCCAAAATTATGGACAAAAGCGGTACACCCAAATACACAAGGAAGAACCTCAGAAACAAGAGGAGTAGATGGGTAAGACTCCTTAAGACAATCTAAGGGAGTTTGAAGGTGGAGAATACGAGTAGGCATTCTATTGATTAAATGAGCTGCTGTAAGAATAGCATCTCCCCACAAGTATGAAAGAAGGGAAGTGGAAAGCATAAGGGAACAGGCTACTTCCAGAAGGTGACGGTTTTTTCGCTCGACCACTCCATTTTGTTGAGGAGTGTAGGCGCACGAGTTTTGATGAACAATCCCCTTGGAAGCAAGAAATTCACCAAGGTTATGGTTTTGGAATTTCCGACCATTATCACTTCGAAGAATAACAATTTTTTGGTGGAATTGTGTTTCATTGGTGTGATAGAAATTTTGACAAATAGAGAAAACCTCAAATTTATCAATGTTAAGGTAGACCCAGGTAAGACGAGTATGATCATCAATGAAGGTTACGAACCACCGTTTTCCAGATGAGGTTGTTATCTTGGATGGTCCCCAAACATCACTATGAACAAGAGTGAAGGGTTGGGTTGGTTTGTATGGTTGTGAAGCAAAAAAAACTCGATGTTGTTTGGCCTGAATACATACATCACAAGATAAGGTAGACACATCAATTTTAGAGAAGAGATGTGGAAATAAATGTTTCATATATTGGAAATTAGGGGGTGGCCTAAACTAAAATGCCACAACATACAGTCTTGTTCAGAAGTAGTGAAGTAAGAAGATAAGAGACTAGTCCTAGAAATGCTACTAGAAGAGGAATTGTCATCAAGGAGGTAGAGTTCTCTACTATGCCGGGCAATGCCAATCATCCTCCTTGAGCTCAAGTCCTGAAAAGAGACAGAATCATGTAAGAATATTGCTTTGCAATTTAACTCATGAGTGAACTTGCTTGTCGAAAGCAAATTATAAGACAGTTTGGGCACATGCAAAACATAATGTAAGGAGAGCCCTGCACAGGGAGAAATCTTCCCTTTTCTAGCAATGGGGGCCAAGGAGCTATCTGCAATTCTAATTGTCTCGTTCCCAGCACAAGGAATGTAAGACACAAAATATTCAGAGGACCCAGTCAAATGATCTGTGGCACCAGAATCTAGAATCCAGGGGTTCTTCCCATCAACAATAACAAGACCGAAGGAGTGAGGTATACCTGATTGGACAATGGCACCTAAAGTAGCAGGACTGAGTTCGGTTTGGTTCCTGTGTGGATCAGATTGTTGAGGAGGTTCAGCAGACTCACTCACATACGCCCGTCCTGTGTTCTGTTTGTCGTTGTATGGGCGTTTCTTACCTCCTGGGGGACGACCATGTAGCTTCCAACGTTGTTCTTTGGTATGCCATTGTTTTTTGCAATGCTCGCAGACAAGAATTAGTTTTCCATTATGCTTGTCATTGCCACTGTTAGAAGACCTCACTAAAAGTAGCGGAGTCAATAGTAGGAGTTGCAGAAATATTCATAGCACTTGTGCAATCTTCCTCGAGGCGGATTTCAGAACAAACTTCCATCAGGGAGGGAATTGGTCTTTGGCCTAGTATACGCCCTCGAACTACATCAAACTTCGTATTAAGACCAACAAGAAAGTCATAAATCTTGTCATTCTCTTCAATTCTCGAGTACTGCACACCATCAGTGGGATCATGCCAGACTAGTTTTCTGCATAGGTCCATTTCTTGCCATATAAGAGAAAGCTTATTAAAAAAGGATGTGACATCCATGGTTCCTTGCTTGCATTCATGAACTTGCTTTCTCTTTGTATATAAGCGAGAGGCATTCTGACTTTGGAGTAAAGTGTCTAGGCCGTGTCCCAAATATCTTTGGCTGTTGCAGCAAACAATAACGGCTTGCCAATTTGAGGTTCCATACTGTTGATCAATATGGACCGATAAATAGAGTCCTCTGTTTTCCAATATTGTTCATGTGGGTTGCCCGGTAGGGGCCGAGGAATTTTCCTTCTCAGAAAGCTAAATTTATGTCGTTCTTCGAGGACCATCTTTACTGACTGAGACCATGAGAAATAGTTATTGCCATTCAACTTTTCTCCTGAAAGATGATACACTGAAGACTGAGCCACTGTATTAGTCACATAAGGAGAGGATAAATTAGGGAACGAGTTTACCGGATTCTCAGAATACATCGGTAGAGAAATATTGGAGGTCGTCCCTAAGATAGCCTCAAGTGTTGCTATCTGTTGTCGAAGCCCTTCCAGTTGCTGTTGAACTATTCCCGAGGAAGCTTGCACGTTACGGTTGGAATGTGCCGAAGATTCACCAACCTCAAATGTTGAGTGAATTTGAGAATTTTTAACATCGGGATGGTAGCTAGGATCAGTGGGTGGCTGGACATACAGATTTGACGGCAGAAGCGGTGGTGGCCGATCGAAATTAGGTGGCAGAACATAAATTGGGGCGTGGGGAGCAATATAGGCCGCGGATGGAGAAAAGGGTTGGACAAATGGGATGGTTGGTGCCGTCTGAGGATGAAAAACCGGCGGCGGCGCGGACAACTGTCGAAATAACGGAAAATTATTTTCGGACGTTTTCTGTAGCCGGCTTAACCATTCGTCCATGGCAGCACTCACCCGAGCATCAATGGCAGCGGCTACGGCGGCACTAAAATTGGTGGCTCTCTTTTCTGTTTGATTTTCATCAGTGGTTTGGTTTTCTAGGGTTTCTAGGGTGTTTTCATGATCCCGCTTTGATACCATATTGAAAGGAGAGACAAAGAGCACACACCAATTTACGTGGAAACCCGAGTACCGAGAGAAAAACCACGATTGTTTGTTGTTATTATTTTCTAATGAATAAAACAATAGGTACAAGGGAGAATAAATAGAGTATACAATGGAATAAAAAAGGATAAGATTTTGGAAAATAAGGAAAACATTCCCATAATCTTTCCATAATTATTCTAGGATTCTGACAAGGAAAATATCTAGAAAAAAGGAAAGAATTCCAACATTCTCAAATCTTCCCATTGACTTCCATACCACATGCAAGCATGTTTATGACGTTTTATTGTATCCAAATTCCAAATATGGCTATGATGCAAATGAATGATTTTGGACTTTAAGATTATTAGTTATGAATATTTATATATTAATTTGCATTGCTGAATGCTGATGCATGTTGGGAGGGGTTGGTTTTTGTGTTGGATATTGATGAACTATGCAGATTAGATTTTTCTTTTTCTCAAAATTCTTTCTTTTATTTCATGTACTGTTGCATTGCAGGCTTATGGTCTTAAAAATTAGTTCAAAGTTTGAGTTGCGGAGATTTTGTCGCACAACTGGTGCTGTAGCCATGGTAAGCATGTTAAGGCTTTGTTATTGATAAAGTGTTGTTTTGTTCATTGGCATTGACATGGGTCCTTCCCCCACCAAACGACAGTTGAAGCTTAGCCCGCCAAATCCAGATGACTTGGGTCATGTGGACTCTGTCTCGGTTGAAGAAATTGGTGGTGTTAGGGTATGTTATCTATATTGACTTAATTATTTTTACATTGCAGTTTTCCATGGTTGCTTCTCTATTTCTGACATCATAACTAATTCTCTTCCCTTCTTGATATTGCATTACAGGTCACAGTTGTGAAGAATGAAGAGAGGGGTAACTCTATATCAACAGTTGTTTTACGAGGAAGTACTGATAGCATACTGGATGATCTTGAGCGGGCAGTTGATGATGGAGTTAATACATACAAAGTATTTCTCTACACATGTACTGTTTATTCTTTGAATTATTTGGAGCATGCATGATCAGTTTCTTTGTCAGGCAATGGCGAAGGACAGCCGAACAGTACCTGGAGCTGCTGCTACTGAAATTGAGTTGGCTAGAAGAGTAAAGGAGTTTTCTTTTAAAGAAACAGGGTAATTCTCTTTATCTTTTATTTTTAAATTTAATATTGCACAAAATTTATTTTAAGCTTCTTTTTTAACAGAGTTGGCTGTTAAACAGCCTTCTTCTGGGAAGATGAGGAAAAGATTTTACACAACTGATATAAGCAGCTGGAGTGCAAACTGCAGTTATATTAATGTGCAGGAGTTGTCCAGCTAGGGAAAGAAGTTCTCTTTCTAGATTTTTTTCCTGAGATTTTATTTTGCAGTAATAGAGTCGTGGAGGAGTTATTCTAGGGTGGATGGTATGTTTAAGGACGGGAAAAATTTGTTTGCAGTGGAGAATGTTTAAGGTCAATAGTTGGTAGAATATGAAGAGGGTGGTAGAGCTAAGTTGGTGGAGTTAAACTCCTTGGTTTTCTTAAAATGCTTTGCTCTTTGGCTGTGAAGGCTGTTTTTCAGGATCTGCTGAATGCCTTTAACAATCTAGAACTCTACAACCTTGAAAGGGACCGTTTTCTCTTATCGAACGAGAATATTTAGAGTGTAAAAGACTTTTTTTTAAATTTAATTATTTATTTTTGTTTCAAATGATTCTTAAAAAGAAACAATTTCATTAGTGTAGGAATTTTACAAATAAGAGAGATAATCAAAGAGAATCAGAGCTACAGAGATGAAAAAAGATGAGATAGTTTACGCGATGGGATCTATCAAAGAAGTTTGCTATGACATTGATGATATGGTTGTTTCTTTCAATCCAAACTGACCACAAGGATGAGTTGATAGTTGAATTAGAAATTTTCAAAACGGCCATTTCAAAATTGTTTCTTGTTATGGGTTACGTAAGAACAGAATATCAGGGTGTTTAGCGGGTTAGAGTGGTATCCTAGTGATGTTTGGTTCTTTACCAGATTTTACGTTTTCCCCGTGCTTCAATTATGAAGATCTTTTGTAATTATTCTAAGACTACTATTTTGTTTGGCTTGAGTCACTACCTTTGGTGTGACTCCTTCCATTTGTGGGCTTGAGGGTATTCTTTCACTATTCCTTCTCTATGAAAATTGTTAATGTCATAGGAAAAGTGACCTTTTTTTTATAGGCCCTTTTGCTAAAAGCTTTATTTTCCCACTAATAATGAGGTGATAGCGGAAAGGGGAGGAATGCAGGAAAGTTAGAAATCCTCGATTAATCATGTCCTTGTACATTCTTTCCCTTGCCTCAATGAAAGCTTGTTTCTTATTAAATTAGAAAAATGGAGTACACATGTCTACAGACATCTAATTTGAGGCTAGATGGACCAAGTGCTCTTAAGATATCAATTAATTCTTTTTGAATTTGGAAGAAACATGAATGAAAGAAGGTAAGAAGACGAAAGCCTGAGTGCGTTTTGACAAAGACATAAACCTCTTAGGGTACAACTTACATGGAAGGTGCAAGTTTTGAGACTTTTAGAGCTTAGGCATAAGCTTCAATTGCCTTTTAAGATGTTGTGTGGAGCATTGATGCATGTTTGTGGTTTAATTTGGTCAACACGTTGAATTATATTCCAAAGGATGGTGTTATGAGTGCTTGAGTTATTTTATTTATTGTTGAAGAAACAAGTGATGACTTTTTCCTTGTCTGTCTGCAGATTGGATCAGTATGCCATTGCAAAATTTGCAGAAAGTTTTGAGATGGTACCAAAAACTCTTTCAGAAAATGCTGGGCTAAATGCAATGGAGATAATATCCTCGTTGTATGCTGAGCATGCATCCGGAAATACTAGAGTGGGTATAGACTTGGAAGAAGGGATTTGCAAGGATGTTTCCACGATGAATATTTGGGATCTATACATTACCAAGTCAGTTTTCATTCTCTTACAATGAATAATTATAGTTATTCTTGTGAAGCTCTTAGTACAATGCTTCATGTAGTCGTGGTTAAAACACATCGTGAGATTATCGAGGTGTGCATAAGCTGGCTTGGCCACTCACGAATATCAAAAAAAAAAAAACTTAAAGCACACTGCTTTCCGGGACTTCTGGAAAGTTTAGTTTTAGTGGATATGTTGCAGTGCCATTAGTTCCCAACCTTGATAATGAATTTTGACTCATGAACTTAATCGTGGTGCTTGGTGCTTGGTGCTTGGTGCTTGGTGCATTGCATAATGAATGGTTCAGCATATAGGCCTGGCCTAATTGAAATAACTTCTGGCCCATTATAGATTTTGAAATTGTTACCTTGATTTGCTTTCTTAATGAAACAACGAATCTAGTTTATTAGTAAAAAAGAATCTCATTAGTTGTGGGATCTTTGTGGGAGAGGAGCAATAGAATTTTTTGTTGTGTGAAGAGGGGACCCTTGTGAGGTTTTATCCTCATGTTTTTCTTTGGGTTTCAGTTTCAAAGACTTCCTAGTTGGAAACCACTTCTTTAGTGGAGTTCCTGTGGGCTTGGTTTTTTTGTATACCCTCATATTTTTAACATTTTTTTCAATGGAAGTAGCTGTTTCAAAAAAAAAAAAAAAAAAAAGAAGACTTCATTAGTTTGACCAAGTGTAATTTGTTCACTGTACCATAAATTTTTCCTCTTGATCTTCTTTCAAAAATATTATTAGCAATACCAACTCATGGTAACAACCTTGCCTTTTTTTTTTTTTCTTTTATAGGTTCTTTGCTCTTAAGTTTGCTGCAGATGCTGTTTGCACTGTCCTTCGAGTGGACCAGGTACACCCTTCTATAAAACTTCTATCAACTTATATTTCTTGGTATTTTCCATCTCCATTTCTATACTAAATCTCATTTTAAGACAGTAAAAGACCTCGAATTGACATTTATTTGTGAACATTATATATACATACACACACAGGACAGCTGAGACTTGCATCATGTCACAGCTGCTCCTCAACCGATGGCCATTTGATGGTTGAATTGGGTGGAAACGAAGTGCTTTCTGAACCTTGCTCCCATGGATTATTTCTTGACCATTCTTTTGACAAGAAACAAACGTTTCTTGTTCATAGATACAATCTTCCAAATGGAGAGAAAAATGAGAATAAGAAAATATTTCCGTGCTTGGCTTTAGCCTTTGAGAACAGGGGATTCGTAAAATGTAATTTATTAAACCCTAAATCATAGACCATAAATTTGTCTTGTGTAAATGTGTTTTAGAATGAATTGTTAATTCGTGCCATGTTGCAGATAATAATGTCAAAACCAGCTGGAGGCCCCAGGAGAGGAGACCAACCTGCAGGGATGGATGAGGACTAAATGTTCATTTTGGCACATTGCTATAATTTATTCTCCATCTGCCCATCATCGTAAGTTTTTGATTAAGATACCAAATATAGTTGGTTTGTATGAGGCTGGTGTTTTTAAAAGGTGAGGAGTTTGTTGGTGCAAATGTGGCTTTTTGCGAATGCCACTACTACTAGAACACTTTTTTGAGTCACTGGTTTTGATTGTTGGATATATGATGTAATGTTGTCGACTCGGCTCAGTGCTGGTTGAACTCCTCGAATGATGCAATTTAGAATGTGTTGATGGCAAGCTAGCTTAGCTAGGTTTTTCCAATCCTTTGTTTTAATGCATTTGTTTCCAATCCATCTTCCACTCTTTCCCACTTTTCTAGTGCTTGTTTGAGTCAATTAATGTGCGATTTGAATTTTGAATTACTCACATGAGACACTAGTTTGTTACAACGATATTTTACTTGTTTTGATAAGTGCCTTGTAGTATCAAATTGTCAGAGGTTTATATTGAAAAAGAAGATTTCAAAGAGAATGAGTTTAATTTATAGCCATCACCTACGCCTAGATGCAACAAAGTAAGTTGTTAGGTCTGGTCATGAAATATAATGCTATGCTATCATCCAAGTAGTATTGAGGTAGCTAAAGGCTAGGTGGTTTGGTTGGTTTTTGAAAAAAAAGACATTCTTTAGTTTTCAAATCTCAAAATATAAACAATATGGTTGAGAGAAACCAAATTTAAAAAAGCAAATAATTGTCAAGCGATCTTAGGTTTTACAATTTACGATTCTGTTCTTTTATTTTTATCTTTTATATTTATACTTGGCAAATTGTCCGAAATGGACTATTCTTAATCTTCATAGTCCATCTTGTAAAGAGTATGGTATGATAGTCGTTTTTAATTTTATTATGTTTTTATGTCATGGATATTAAATTACTTGATAATAACATAATTGTAGTGGGAACCAAAATTGGTTGCCTTATTTACAAATATGTTATATAAATAAATAATTTTGACCCTTATTAATTTTTTTTGGTTGTATAATAAATTATCGTTCTAATAGTTTACCAATAACCATACAATTTTTGTCTATTACAGGTAATATGTTTATCGTTTATCAATTATCAATGTCTATCTTTATCAACAATTTTATGTATATTGTCAATAAATTATTAATATGTTCTACAGTGATTTGACTTTTTTATTATTCATAAACTACTTTTAAGACTATTAGCATTCATTTATATGTTTGATATGATTTTTTTAATATGAAATAATATGTTTTTGAAAAGAAAACCACCCACAATCACTTAAATAAAATCACTTGGAGTCATCTCCCTAGTAAATGGTAGGTTAGTTTTCTCACTCTTGCAAAACATCAAAATTTTTAAAGAAAAATGATTTTAGGTATATCGAAAGTGATTTTGGTCATTCCAAACTCCCTTCTAAACACGACCATCATCTCTTTAAATCCATAAATGTCAGTAGCATACTATAAACTGCATATTATTGATGAGACATAAGAGATTATGCAATTTTCTTATGCCCCTTCCATGGCAAGATGTTTTACTTTCTTCCATAATACTACTAGTTTATCTCATCACTTGAGATTATAAAAGAGAGATTAGATGTGGGTGAAGGCCAAAACGAAAGGAAATACATTATACATACATATAAATTTAACAAAAACTAAATTCAACTCTCCATTCTCCAAATATTCAACTTTTGAAAGAATTCTAACCAAGTCCAATCAAGTCTAGATTCGATAGTCTGAATTATTTAGGATATCGTATAATTTAAACCCATCTAATTCATCCATAAAATTTTAATTTAGAATATTTGTAATATAGTTAGAGTGTAAATAACTATTAAATTATGGAAAAATATTTATGCGATATTGTTGAGCAAGGAATTTCAGTCAATTATTAAATCTTGCCACGTCACCACAGCAAAATTGTGATATTCATAATTTAATTGGATTTGGGTAGTCAAGTTTTCTCGTATCCAACCCAATTCAAGTTTTTTTTAAAAAAAACTGGACCAAAAAAATAATGGACCAATTCCAAGCCAATAAAAATGTGTCCAATAGGCAAATGAGTCCAATCCCAAACTCAAGCCTAACAAGTAAATGGGTCAAAGCCCATGAAAATTATCTAAGAGACAAATCAATATACAAAATTCAATTCCACAAATTACATTTCTATGAAAATCTGGTGTAAACAGATATCACAAAATTTTACAATGTTATTATAGAAACGATATCAATAATATTATTGATGTAATATGAAATTTTACGGTAAATGTAAATATTTTTTTTGTAATTTTTTCATTTATAATTATTTTGGTTAAATTATGATGTCATGATTGAAAAGGAATAAAAAAGTAAGAAAAAATTTTACGCGTTATGATTGGATAAAAGGCGAAAATAGAAATCCAAAGGAAAAAAGCATTGGTGGGAGTAAGGATGTGTTGTAGTGTGTGTGGAAGCCATTGATGCCTTCTCTTCTCTTTATCCCAATCTCTCATGGCTTCTCTGGTTTGTCTACCTCTCCCAAAGCCAAACCTCATTAGAGCTTCTTCTTCTTCAACTTCTTTCCCTTCCACCGTCGATTCTCTCAACGACAAATTCGGCCGCAAGGGCTTCCACTTCCACGACTCCAATGGCGTTCCCACTCTCGACCTCACTGTCCGCAACGGTAGCTCCTTACGCCTCCGCATTTCCGATGCTCATCTCACTTCCTATAAACCCAAAGTCTATTGGAAGGACGACGGCTTTGAGGAAGTTCTCTTTACCACTCCCACCGCTAAAGGTGGGATTGCTCTTGTCATTGATGATGCTTCTGATTCTTCTTCCAAAACTTCTCTTCTTCCCTCTTCTGATTGGACTGTTAAAGATGTCGATTCCGACGCCATTGATGCTCTCCAGGTATAATTTCTTTTGTATCTGTCACCATATTTGGACTCGTTTGGTCATCTTGCTTTTTTGTTAACTTTAATGTTCAATTAATTCATAATATCTCTTTGTTTCCCTTCAAATTCTGTTGTGGAATTGCTGGAAAAGAAGCTACATTATTGATATATATATATATATGTTCCTATACTATATATAACGTATTGTTAAGTTCTTGTAGTCTTCTCTTCAGTGTCAAGTAATTGAAGGGTAACAAAAAACCGAAAATCATTTATCTTTTATTTAGACAGAGAACAATTTATGTTCATTGCGTTCCTATTGAATTTCAAACACACAAAACTTAAGAGATCAGAAGGGAAAAAAAAAACGAAAAAAGGGCCCAACCGGGTTCGAACCGATGACCTCTTGATCTGCAGTCAAATGCTCTACCACTGAGCTATGGACCCATGATATTATCTTTGCAACTAAAATTATACTAATACTTGGCTATTTATTCATCTTGGTTTCCTTGCAGGTGGAGTTAAGCTGCAGTAGTAAGCATATGGAGATTACTTACATTGTCACTCTCTATTCCGAAAGTTTGGCTACGGCTGTTATTGTGAAGAACACGGGACTGAAGCCATTGACGCTAAAGAGCGCGATATTGAGTCATTTCAAGTTCAAGCGACGAGATGGGGCGGCAATTCAGGGCCTTCAGGGATGCTCCTATTGCTCCCACCCGCCTTTATCTTCACCTTTTGAAATACTATCTCCATCCGAAGCAATGAAGGTCGAGGAACCTGATTGGTTCTCGTTTGGGTCTGAGCCTCAAGGAAAAGCAGGCTCATGGAGCCTCCAAGATGTCCCCTTCACCATGTTGAAGAATAAGTTCAGTAGAGTTTATGCTGCCCCACCAGCAGAGAGATTGAAGCCTATTTATCACACCACACCTTCCAAGTATGAGACTCTTGATCAGGTAAAGAGAAATGGCTAGTTCATTGTTTTACACAACACCTTCAAGTTTAGTATTGAGGGTATGCTTGGAAATCGTGCTTTTAACATGGCTAAAAACAACACTTTTGATGAACTAACATGATAAAAGTGCCTTGTGAAAAATAAGATCTAGAGCCTTTTTTGGCTAAGTGTTTGTTATATTTGATCGGAGAGCACATCAAAAACACTTTTAAGAGTTTAAAACCCAGTATGAAATATAGAAGTGATCTGTTAATGGACATATTTTTACATGAGTGCTTATAATTAAAGTACTCGTTTGTTATAAACACACTAATATTTGTTGGGCCATTGTATTTCAGGGAAGAGAGCTATTCTTTAGGGTGATAAGGATGGGGTTTGAAGACATATACGTATCAAGCCCTGGTTCATTATCTAACAAGTTCGGAAAAGACCATTTCATATGCACTGGCCCTGCTTCCATGTTGGTTCCTGTCACAGTTAAACCTGGTGAACAATGGAGGGGCGCCCAAGTAATTGAGCATGATAACTTGTAATGTAATTATTTCCTCTTCAATTTTCATATTTTACTTAAATTCATTATGAAATGAACACGTGATCAAGTACAAGTAGCAGGTGAAATATTCACATGTGCTCCTCCATTTTCGAGGACTTGATTCATGACCTTCTTTCTGTATTTATACAATAAATCCTTTGGCTTTTCCAATATGGTAATACTAATCAAGATCAACGAGCTGGCATTGTTTTTAATGTTGTCATATTCTCTTATAATTTATAGTATAGATCAATAAGCAGTGCAGCTACGTTTTTAAACACCAGAATATATCAATCTCAACCTCTTGTGAGTACAATGGCTTCAGAATCAGGCCCTGCGTTGCCTGCTCTGCCTCTGCAGGATCGGGTCGCCATTGTCACTGGTGCCTCACGGGGCATAGGCCGAGGCATCGCCCTTCACCTAGCCGGTCTTGGCGCCCGAGTTGTCGTCAACTATGTGTCTAGTTCAGCTGAAGCCGATCAAGTTGTTGCCGATATCAACTCATCCTCGGCCGCAGGGAGCAGCCAACGAGCCATTGCTTGGCGGGCAGATGTGTCGAATCCAGAGCAAGTGAAGTCTCTGTTTGATGCAGCTGAGCAGGCATTTGGATCTCAGGTCCATATCCTTGTTAACTCTGCTGGAATTTCAGATCCTACTTACCCTTATATTGCCAATACACCATTGGAGATTTTCGACCATCTTTTCAGGTGCCTCTCACTCTTCTCCCCTAAGATTTCTTTGGAAAAAATTTGTTGTCAAATGTTTTATGAGTATTAATCTTTAAAAACTTTCAATTTGGCTGAAGCATAAGCATAACTCAATGATTTATATAAGACTCAACAAGTTCAATGAAGTTGGATTATAGAACCTCTTGTTCTAATATCAAAACAACACCAATGAGTAAAATAGTTGAGTGTGTTCTTCAGAGTGAACACGAGGGGATGTTTTCTGTGCTGCAAAGAAGCAGCAAACCGAGTAAAACGCGGCGGTGGAGGGCGAATAATACTGATATCCTCGACAGCAGTGGCTGCAACGACAGCGGGGTTAGGAGCGTACACAGCATCGAAAGCAGCAGTGGAGGCAATGGCGAAGGTGGCGGCGAAGGAGCTGAGTGGGACTGGAATATCAGTGAACTGCATAGCGCCGGGGGCGACGGCGACAGAGATGTTTTACAAAGGAATAGATGAGGAAGGAGTTAAGAAGGTGATTGATAAGTGTCCGATGGGGAGGCTTGGTGTTCCAAAAGATGTGGCTTCTTTTGTTGGGTTCTTGGCGTCTGACGATGGGGAGTGCATCACTGGTCAAGTCATTCTCGTCAATGGCGGCATTGTGTAGCTTCTCATCATGGCCGAGGTTGAGTCATCATTCATCAACATCAACTTTTTTTTATTATATATATGTTCTAAGTTTGGTTTTCTGTTTATATCTAAATTTGGTTATTGTTCTTTAAAATTTTTAGAATTTGTTTCGTTTTAAGGACTTTTTAAAAATAAAATTTATATCTCATTACCAGTTGGAAACGAGTTCAAAATACTACCGATAAAAGGATGATCATTAATGATATCAACTATGAGATCTCAAACATCATATCATTGTAAAAAATATACGGAGGGTTCCTTGTTCTTAATTTTTTTTCCTTATTCAAATATCATTTTGGTATATAGAAGTTTGTTTAATTTTAACTTCTATACTTTTAATAAATCTTAAATTTAATTTCTCAAAGTTCGTTGATTTCTATTTAAATGATAATAATAACCTTCAAAAGTGTTTGAACGTTAATAAGCTAGTCATAGGACTAAAAATGATTTATCTAAAGTAGAAAAATTAAAGTTGGACAATTGAAATTACATAAACTAAAATTGAACAAATTTCAAATTATAACGACACAAATGATATTTTAACATCTCTTTTTCTTTCTTTTTTTGTTTTTTTATAATATGGAAGGTATAGAAATCTATCCTCTAACCTTGAAATTGGTAAGACAAATTTTACGTAGGCTCATTTAGTCAAATTTTTGTTTTAGTTTGAGTATTAAACGACTTAAACTTTATCCAATTAATACAAAATGTCTATAATTAAAGTGCCTATGGGAACATAGTTTAATTGATAATTCTTTTTATCCTAAAAAAATAGATCTATTTTTTTCTTTTGCTTATTTTTTTTTATTTATCTTTTACGATATGGACTGAACTGTAGAAAAATCGAACCTTCAACTTTGATGTTAATAATACAAAAAGTATGACATTTGAACTACACTGATTTTGATCAATAGATAGATTCATTAAATGCCTAAATGATTAGACGACATACCTAATCAAAATCGATAAAATACTTGTTACCATGTTTGATTTTTCATTCTAAATTTGTTGAGCTAAAACTTAGAATATTAAATATACATATGATTTCCAAAATCATATTAGACACCAAATAAAACTGAATAGCTAAAGAACATATTTGAAACTAAAGATCTAAAAACACGTAATTCTTGAAGTTTACTACCTTTTATAACTTTTAATTTTTTTCTTTCAAGAAAGTCCTACCACTAAACAAGAAAACATGGACCTACATGAAATGTTTGATAGATTAAGATAACTATTATTTATATTTATTTGATAAACATAGATAGTAGTAGTTTATTTTGATTTATTTTGATCCATCGTGTATAGTTGGTGATATTTTATTTTATTTTTTTATATTTAAAGATATTTTTTTTTAAGTTTGAAATATTTTCGAGCATTTTAATATTCCATTTTGTTTAGATTCATAAATGTCCTTTTATTCTTATTTTATTAAAATAAAACATTTCCTTATTAGTTTTCTCCCATTTTTATAAAAAATTTGATTTTAAGTCCGTAGTCCATAACATGCATTAAAAGGCTATGCAAAATAATTTAAAAAGGAACATAGATAATATATTTATAATTTATATTTCTATGGTATGTTCGAATAGTCTCCTAACTATAAATTTTCACGAAAAGTGAAAATCCAAATATTTTCTTAAAAGTAGAAAACGAAAACAAATAGCTTCATATTAATGCTTAATTTTTAACCACTTAACTTCTATGTTTCGATCCGATTTATATTTGAGATGTAAACTATTTTAGTTGGTGGTTGGTTTTGATCGAATTAAATCGAAAAATGAAAAAAAAAAGTCAAGGACTGATTGAGTAATAAACTGAAAATTTAGGACTATTGACTAAATGAAAACTATGGTTGGGGACTAAAAGGTAATTTCTCCCAAAATAAAAACAATCATCACTTCCATACAATTCAGAAGAGCTATGGCTTCAGAAGCTTCAGCCATATTGCCTCTCAAAGACAGAGTCGCCATTGTTACCGGAGCTTCTCGTGGTATTGGAAAAGCCATCGCTCTCCACTTGGCATCACTTGGCGCCAAACTTCTCATCAATTACGTCTCAAACTCATCTCAAGCCAACCTCGTCGCTTCTCAAATCAACTCCTCATTTCCCGGCGCTGCTGTCACTCTCCAAGGCGACGTCTCCGATCCGGCTACCGTTGCCGCCCTCTTCGACAAGGCCGAGCACGCTTTCAACTCCCCTGTCCACATCCTCGTCAATTCCGCCGGAATTACCGATCCCTATAGGCGAACCCTAGCCGACCTTCCCTTGGAGGATTTCGACAGAATTTTCAGGCAAGTTCGTGAAAATATACAAAATAAATGAAGCATTAGGTTTTAATTTCAATTTTCATGATCATCTTCATATCTGTTTTCCAGTGTAAATGTAAGAGGATCGTTCCTATGCGCGCGGGAGGGTGCGAAGAGAGTGAAACGCGGGGGAGGAGGTCGGATTATACTGATATCGTCATCGTTGGTTGGGTTCATGAAGCCAGGTACGGGGGTTTACACGGCTTCGAAGTCGGCGGTGGAGACGATGACGAAGATAGTGGCGAAGGAAGTGAAAGGAAGTGGAATAACGGTGAACTGTGTGGCGCCGGGGGCGATTGCGACGGAGATGTTTCTGACGGGGAAGAGCGAAGAGGAGGTGAAGAAAGTGGGGGAGGATTGCCCAATGGGACGGTTGGGGGAGGCCATGGATGTGGCTCCATTGGTGGGGTTCTTGGCTTCAGATTCCGGCGGGTGGGTTAATGGGCAAGTTATTAGAGTTAATGGTGGTATGATTTGAAAATTCTCCCTTTACTCTAATTGCTCTTCCTTCCAAATACTTTGTTCAAGTTGAAGCTAATATGGTGATGAAAAAAACATAAGTTTGACAAATAAGAATACCATAAATGTGATTTAAGTAATAAACATTTTCAATGGTTATGACAATTTCCACACTTATTTAACTTTAATTTTTGAATTATAACATTTGTAAAAGTTTAAAATATGACCATACTTTTAGGAGTATTTTTGCCATTCGTAAACTTTGTTTTCTTCAAAGTAACTAAATGATCTTTTAAATTTTAAACAAATAAAGGGGTTGTCTTTTAAATATTGTTTTTTCAAAAGCTGTTTTTAAAATCCATGACCGTTAACTCCCTCCCTGGCCTTCCTATGAGTGTTGGAGAAATACAATCTTTAAAAAAAAGTGCTTTCCTATAAAAATGTACAACAGAGAAAATATCCTAACTGTCTTTTCAATTTCATTTAAAGAAATCACCAATAATATTAGAATACAAACAAACTAATTGTAAAGGTATTATATGTTGTTGTACTTCGGTGGAGCTAAATTTTGTAGAAAGAAAACATGCAAGACAAAAGTATGTTGATAAACTGACTGAGTCGTGGCTCTCTTTAAGTCATGCAAACAGATTTTACGTGTCTGTTGTCTAATTTCGTCAGTAGGAACTCCACTGAAACCAAACCGGTATACCAACACTCGATAGATACAGTATGCTCCAAAAACTTGTGAGAAAAACAAAGTTTAGTAAAGTAAATAGAAAAAGAGAGATGAGAGAGCTTGAAATTGTTTGTGATATGTAAAATGAGAATGACAATGTGGTATATATAGTGGATGGGGGAAGGCTACCCACATTTGAAAATTAATGACAGTAATTTTCCGTTATTATGACGGTCGAAAAACAATCAAAATAAACCAGGGAAACGGTTCAAAGGGTTGATTTGTAAATAATCCAAAACGGTTTTAAGTAATTCATAATAAATTTTAGCAAAAATATTATTATTTTATTACGAGTGTAGAGATATCGCAAATCTACTTTTGCTTATCTCATTTCCTCTCCAAAACTTGAGTGTCCCATAAGCCCAAATCCATAAGTGAATGTGTGAGTATTTAAAGGAGCTTCCACATTCTTATCTTAACCCTACGTGAAATGGTTACTTTTAATAAATAATGATATATGTTACATGAGTATATATTTTCTATATATTACATTGAAGAAGGAATGAGATAGAGGCAAAATGGTTATTTTTTTTTTATTTCTTCTGCAGTGGATGCTTTGTGGATTACAAGCATCTCTCTTGGAAAAATCGATTTTAAGAATACTTTTTCTTTTTGTAGCATTATGACAATAGTGGAGTTTAGTAGTTTACAACGTGAGTTAGCAACTCAATAAAGTTATTTTAATTTAGATTAGGGGATTTATTTATACATTTGAATTCAATAAAGATTTAGTGCATAATAAAAGAAGATAAACACAACACAGTGGATGGATGGAGTACATAAAACATAATTAATAAAAGTAAAGAAGAGAAACAAAACAAATAGATGAAGTAAATGCTCAAGACAGAACTTGAGCATTAACTAAGATTAATGACGTAAGTTTCGAGAAATCAAAGGGTAATTTGAAGTAACATAAAACAGAATAGATAGATGAATAACCGATGAACATTTTGGATGGATAAAATCAAACATAAAGTATTCTATTTTCTTGATTTACACTCCTAATATAATCCAAGTGGAAGGAGTTGGAACATGAAGTTGAGTATTGAAGATAGGAGGGAGACATAGGTTATTGAGGGAGTCTAAGGGGTTGGATCATGAACTCGGGTTACTGAAAGTTGGATCATCTCAATCCAAGCTTGAACGTGAGTTAGAGTATCATAATCTCTATGATCAAATTGTTAAAAAAGAACAATGATTAGATGTAGTCTAGGTTGCACCTAATTCTATACTCTTTTTTTCATGCACAATTTTATCTTGTTTTTTTTTTAAATAAACATTTTTTCAAAACAAAAATAGTCATGTGACAATTTTTACTAAACAACTCATTGAGCTGTATGGTTGCATCATAGGGATCATTTAATTAGTTTTGGATAAAAATATGAAAAAGTAAAGTGATGGGATGAAATAGTGACTGATTTTTGGTAGAAATGACAGTTTAATTGGAGGCCCAAACCACCCATGAAGTTGGTGGGTAGGCCCTTGACGCTAGTGGATTTAATGCCATTGAGATAAAGCCAAGCCCAAAAAAAAAAGTTACTTTTGTGTAGGCGTTCTCAAAAGGTCGACTTTTTTTTCTTTAAATGTATACAATTTTTTTGTAATACAATGTCCTAACTAGATTTCTAATAATTTATTGAGTATGAGGTATTTAAAGTATGTTTCGGTCACTAGTAATAGTTTTTTAGTTTGGAATACAATTGCATGTATTTGGGTGCAAATTATTTTACTTTAGATTATAAATAAGGACACAAGATAGTTACAAAATAGTATAAGACAATAATTGAAAACTTAAGTTATTACAACGGGAGACTCAAATATTGAGTGGATTACAGGTTGAGAGCTGAAAGGTCCCATTAAATTTAAGAAAATGGTTTTGCTTTTCAACTAGAATGGACAGATAAGAAACGAAAATGAAAAGTGTTTTGAAAGTCAAAATATAAGAACCAATGTAAGTAGTTTACATTTTACACCAAATTTATGAAGCCCAATAGGGGAAGTTGTGGATAGAGAAAAGTCATTGTTTTTACAGAGAGAGAGATGGGGACGTTGATTTGAATAATAATGTTAGTTACTAAAAGCAAACCATCCTAATCTGCCGACAGAAACAAAGAGTCCAAAACCAACTCATAAACATCACCACCACACACACACACACACACACACACTATTACTGCTACACACATTCATATTTCACACTTCCCCAATTATTGTCTCATTTCCTCTCTCCCTCTCTTCTTCCCTTTGCTGGTGCTTCCACTCCCCATGGATTACCAACCAGAGACCGCGTCGGTTAACTACAAATGTGAGCAAGACGACTGTTCTAATCTTGAGGCCGAGTTTTCTTCCACTATTGACGACATTCTCTATTCTTCACAGGCCATGACAGTGGTATGTCATTATAGAGTCCATTGCTTTTCTTTACTTGCGCAGTTCTCTCATCTCACTAATGGTGAGTTTCATTTGATGAAACAGGATGTTGATATAAGCTTGGATTGGCTATCAGCATTTGTGGAAGAATGTTTATCAACCAAAGGAAGCACCCTCCCTCTTCCACCACCCTCACAACTATCCACACAGCTCAACAATCCACCTACAAAACCAAGTTCACTTTCTCAACGTGTGCCCACTTCTTCCAACTCGCAGTTCACCCACTTTCCTGCAGTCCCCGGCAAGGCCAGGAGCAAGAGAAGACGACGAACACCCTCCAAAATGAGCGTTCTCCCTCTCATTAGTCGACGTCTCCGTCAACTGAACCTGCTGCAGAACAAACATTCCTTACAATTGACCTCCTCTACAGACCCCCTTCTGTTGCAACAGACCTATTGGTTGGCCGATAGTGAGCTCTTACTTCCGCCTAAGGCTCGAGGAGGAGAAAGAGAGAAGACGGTAGACATGGGTCAGATAGAAACAACAGTTGAGAAGAGTATGAAGAAACAGCAGCAACAGGGTGCAGGGAGTGGGAGGAGATGCAGCCATTGTCAAGCACAGAGGACTCCACAGTGGAGAAGTGGACCATTGGGACCCAAGACATTATGCAATGCATGTGGAGTAAGATACAAAAAGTCAGGAAGATTATTGCCAGAGTATAGACCAGCCAACAGCCCTACTTTTGTGAGTTTATTGCATTCAAATTCCCACAAGAGAGTTATGGAGATGAGAATGATGAATGCCTCTTCTTCTACTACTACTACCTTTCCCTCCTCTTCGTAAAACCGACTACCGACGCACCGAACCCGCAGTTGCAACACAATTTGGTTCTCCAATGTAAACTACCCTTTCTTTTCGAATTAGAGTATTTCAGTTCCTCATTCAACTCTCGTGCACACATGAACCGTCCTTGTGACCATTTCTAGTATGATAGACTGATTACTACTTGGAGTACTGAATAATTACATTTATTTACATTATTTATTCACTGTCGGATTCACACAATTGTAGAGAATAGTTACAACCACGATTTGTTAATACTCCTTTTCATGTGCAGAAGAGATAAAATATTCAACGAAAATTTCTCGTCATACGTACAATATGTAAATGACCATGGTGAGAAGTTTGAAAACCACAATAGTGATTGAATAGAATCAATCAATTAATCGGTAACTATAATGTAAACCTACAAATACATCAGAGAAAAATGATGTAAAAAAGTAATAAAATGAGACATCATCATAAAGTATCTACAAAAGCAAATTATAGCAACAGTGCTATGAATAACAAAATCATAGATGCTAAACTAACAAATGAAGCAGCATGGGACGGGGGCGAGGAAGCTAGCTGGATGATGAAATTGCAGGTACCTTGAGAAAGATTCTGTGAGGTTACTGTGGCTAAACCTTGAAAATTACATGCCAATTCATCTTGATTTTGCACCTGGAAATACATATTGAATGCATAGGACGCGTTCCCATTAGCATCCAAGTTATTGCAAGAAGATCCATATCCAAGGGAAGTGCAATCAGAAAAAGTGCAGGCATAATCTATGTTATCAGCAAGTTTACTTAGATCCCTTGCATTTGGATTGAACATACACCACTTTTGAGGAAGATACTGAACATTTTGTGCTCCCACAAGTAATTTGTTTTGGCCCTGACCAGAAAGATCCATGCCAAACTTTGGCTGACCGTCATATCCGAAAATACCCCAATGTCGTTCGAAATTTCCTGGAGCAATACTCTTGCCATTTTCATCCAGAAAACTGAACAAGTATACTTCGATGAATCCGGGCCTCAGTGGGGTGCCCTTGTTGGCTGCAAGCCTTGGTAGAAGGCCATTGTAAAATCTGTAAGCATTACCAACATTGCCATTCTTGTCACCATCAGTTGGCCATCCAACCTCACCAACTAGAATGGGCATGTCCCCTAGTCCAACAGCCTTCAGCGACGAAACTAAGGTGTCGAAGTTGGCATCAAATACATTGGTATACTGAATCCCAGTTCCAATGTCAACAACAGGATTACTTGCACCATCAAAGAAAGCATAGTCGAAAGGGAAGTTGTCGTTGCCATAAAGACTAAGAAAAGGGTAAATGTTTACAGTAAAAGGTGCTTTGTTCTTGTTTAGAAACTGGACAATATCAGTCATGAGTTGATTAATATCATTGCGAAATCTACCAGCAGACGGGTACGGGCTATTAACTGGGGAGTTGTAAACATCAGCATTTAAGGGCACCGTTGCCTTGATGGAGTCTCCATGACCTGCTTCATTGAGTGCGTTTTGAATGTTTTGAAGAGCTGGAAAGGTAACGTTCAAGAATGACCCATTATAGGATGAGAGAAATGGTTCATTGCCAACAGCAACATATCTGAACAAGATCAGTATAGTAAGAAAAGGTTAGTTTTATGCTCATAACCCCAAGACAAAATCAACAATCGTAAACCCACCCAATCTTCTAATTTAAAATCCAACACAAAGTGAACAACTCGAATCAAAGATAACGACACTTCCCAAAGAGTTTGATCAAAGCTAAGTACTCAAACACAGGCATCGATTTAGAGAAAATATTTCATATGTGTTCCTTGTAAGAAATTGGATGAAGTTAATGCAGCAAGAAATACAAGAATCTCCACCAAAAGGGCTTTTATGCCTTAAAGACTTCATAGTAAAAGAGAACAAGTTCCATCCAAGAGATAAAATTAGTCACTTGCAAGAACATTTGCCCAAAGAAATTGCTAAATGTACATTAATCTTTGAATTTAATAAATAAGAAAACGACATGCATCTATTTAAAGAAAAGATTTGGCATGCACTATAATTATACATATTGTAGATCCTATTTGAAGAAACACAAGATAAAATTCCATAGGAAAACGACTGAGCTGAATTCATGAGCAGAATATATCGACCCATTCAAGGATTCTTGATCAAAGTAAACCACATCCACAACCTGTTCGTAACCAGTTAAAGAACTTTCCACCCTTTGCTAAAGCTGGAAAGCCAACGATCCATGTACTATTATATGATTAACTTAATCAGAAAAGTCAATGCTTACGAAAATGAAAAAGAACTTCAAAACGAATTTCCAAAACCCATCTCAGGAAAAAAAATTTCAAAACATGTTTATCAGATTGCTAATAAATATAAGAGGCTTATTTCAACCATAAATAAACAAATTCAAACAACCATCCAAATGATTGCAAAGTTGACCACGCATATGCAAACCAAGAGACTTCCTCAGATATAGAAATAACATAACTATCTATCTGGGATGAGGATTTGCAAGATTCAAATAATAACATAACAGGCTTAGTATAAAAATAAAACAGAAAAGATCAAAACAAAGGAAAGGCAATAAATTTTCCATGGTTTGAAACAGTTATAGAAAGTGGAATGAATTACTTGATGGTAACTCCTCCATCAAAGGTGTAACGGGTGACATTCCTCTGCACCCATTGCTTAGCTCGATTGTAGTCTCCCATGGCAGAAAGTTGATCATTAGGAATGGCAACCATGACCTCAATACCAGTCCCAGCCAGAGCACCCATGGAGGATTGATCTGCATCAAACAGCTTCACTTTCTGAATCCCATTATCCTTAAACATCTGCACAACAGTCTTAGGGGGTAATCTATGATTGGCCATGGTTCCCCAATTAACACCAAGACCTTCAACACAAGAACCCAAAACCCCAACCAACAAAACCCACTTCAAGAACCCTAAGCTTCCCATTTTCCAACCTCACTCAACCAACAAAAGGGAAAAAATCGAATCGAATAACAAAAGAAATGATATGGACAAATGAAAGTGATATGAATAGAATGATTATAGAAAAGGAGCAAGAGAGGGAAAAAAACTCAGCTTTTTCCCTCTTCCCCTAATTTGGTATTGATGGCGGCTTGGTAAAACCGAAGATCCAGCGATATTTTTTCCCCCACGACTGTAGAGATCTCGAGAGAGAAAAGAATCCAATAAAGCTAAGAAGAAGAAAATAGAGCAAAAGCTAAGAATTAACACTAGGAATAAAGTTAGGTAGACGAAAGAAAAAAAGGGAAGAGAATTGAAATTCTCTCTCAATCTTCAATGGAAATAGAGCAATGAGAAGAACAGAAACAAACCTAAATCAGGAAAAACAGAGAAAAGAGGAGGGTAGGAGTGAAACAGAGCAAAAATAAGAAGAAGAAGAAGAAGAAGAACAGACCCAAAAAAGGACGAAAGAGAGAAAAATAAATAGTGGGGTTGTGGAATTGTGATTGGATTAAAGGTATGAATCCAATGTGGTAATGAAAAAACGTGAAGCTGAAAAAGATGAGGAACGCAACCGCCAGCAGAGAAAGTGGAGAGTGGGAAAGGAAAAATTCAGAGATGGGGAAATATAAGATAAATGAATGGGGCCCCTCAACGGTTAGAATTGAATGGAGGATTAAATAAACAATTAGAAGAAGAAGAAGCCAAGTAGAAGAAGAAGAAGAAGAAGAAGAAGAAGAAGGGGGGAGCGTTGTTGTGATTTGAAGAACAAAAAGGAAAAAAGTAAATAAGGTATTGGGGTGATTATATTATTGGAATGAAAATTCAAAATGAAAAGGGAAGAAGTGGGGTTTTGTCTTGTTCTCCCTCCCTCTCTCTCTCTCTCTCTTCTAGTGTAGGTTTGTGTGGAAAATGGCGATGGAAAGCGAAAGAGATGAATCAGGTCTCTCTCTCTCTGCAGCACAGCAGTATCTGTACCAGTTATGTTTCGCCTTTTTTTTACGTTAACTTTAAACCCCCAATCAAAAAATAAATAATAATAATAATAATAATAATAATATATATTTGATGACTAAATTACCAAAATTATACTTTTCTTTGGGGTAAGAAAAGATATGGTGTTTCTTTGGTAAGTGTTAGAGAAAATTTTAAGTACTATAATAGTATTATACTTTATAGTTGTGTGTATATTGATGTTAAATGAATCTTACCCTATGTGACAAATAATAAATGAAGGGATTTTTTTTATACTTTTATAGTACTAATAATTTTTATATAGATATTTAGCTCAACTTTTTAATTATTTAAGTTTTAAAACTATTTTTTATATCTCATTTCTGGAACTTTTGTTTGTAACACAATTTCAATATATTTACTTTCCAACTCAATGTCAATTTACTCATATGTAACAATTTATTACTTATACTATAATTTTAATTTCGTAACAATTTAGTTTTCAATGTTAAAAAATCATCCCAATTTAACATCAATTTTTAACATCAATTTTTATTACTTATGAAGTAAATTTTGTATTTTATAAAGGATAACATATAAGTTAACAAAAATCACAAACTATTTAAATAAATATAGAAAAATTTCAGATTCTACATACACTGTCCGTTTATATCAGTGATAATCATAAACTCCGATAGAAGTCTATAGAGATAAAATCTAAAATTTTGCTTTATTTTGCTATATTTAAAAACTTTTTAAAAAATAATTGATTTGTTAATTACTTTGTCGGTTTATTTATGCAAGAAATGTCAAAAGATTTAAAAAATACAAGAATTAAGTTGTCGTATAATAAAGTTGAGAAACTAAATTGTCATAGAATTAAAAGTATAAGTAAATTGTTATAAACTAAAAATGATATTTAATTATAATTTGACAAGTAATAGAATTCTTTGTTTCTCTATTTTTCTATTCTTCTCATGTGATTGAAAGTGGACTATAAGAAGATATTTCCTGACCTAACCTTTGAAGTTAGTATCATATTTAAACTTATAATTAACTATTGAAACAACAAAAGTAATTTTTAAAATAAAATAAATATATTCTCTGTTTTCATAATTTATTATCACTAGTCAGTTTTTTAAAGGTAAAACCCTTTAATTTTCATCCTACAGATACTGTTCTTAGTGTGTTATTATAGATATATATATATATATATATATATATATATAACAATATTTAGAGTTACACATGTATTTAGTGGCTAACATTTTCAAAAAGAAAAAGAAGACTTTAGGGATTGATTGATTTAAGGAGCAGAAAGTTGGGGCACAATAATTAGTGACTTAAAAGGTTACAGCGAGATTGAATAAATATGAGTTGCTATTGTTTGTTTTGTTTTTGTCTTCATCTTCTATGTACTTTTTATGATTTTTTTCGATAGATATAGAAAGTAAAACGAGAGTTTTGTATCAAAAATCTCTTTTCGGATGATATAGTGTCTTAACTAGTTAAATAAAGCTATGAATGATTATTGATATACATGTTTTTTTGTGTGTAGCTAGCGTTTTATTAATTGGTTGACTATTCTCATTTTATAAACTAAATCGATTTATTGTATTTACTTTACATATAAGTTGTGACATGATCAACCTTTGTATAACTTAATTAGTTAAACCATAATCTTTCTTCCAACCACAAGATCACAGTTTTTTTTTACAATATAATTATACAAGTTTATGTTGAGCTATGATCATGTTGGCGAGATCAAAGATTCTAATATTTTCAATCTCTATATGTTGCTGAACTCTAAAAAAAAATGAATAAATAGTTAAATCAAAGTTTAGAGGAATATTCTTAAAAACAATTTGAATTTTGAGACTAAATAGCGTTTCATAATATAACAAAAGACCTTTTTGTGCATTGACGAAAGCTTCATCAATATGAAAAAAAAGTTCAAAAACTTATAAAGATGGTTAATATATATATATATAAAGTAACTAAGAATGTTAAACCCAAAACCGCGTATGGAAATTGGAGAAGCAATAATATTACTTAAATTATAATTACAAAAAAAGAGAGAGAAAAGTAATTATTTTAAAATCTAGAATTACAGTAGTCTAGAATAGAATACCATATAGATCATCGTGATATAGATAAACTCATACAATAATTTATCGATGATCTATATAAACTCATACAATAATTTATCTTGATTTATCGTAGTTTATAGATAGATTATAATATTTTTGTTCGATCTTACTCATAAAAAATACAATTTTTATCTTTATACTTTAAAGTTTATTTAATTTTAGTCATTTTATCTATACTATTAATTTACTAGTGTTGTTTCTCGTTACTTTTTTTTTTGGTATTTTCACTATAGATTTAAAAAAATATATTAACATATTATATATTTTTGTTGCATGAAAATTATTTAATCAAATAAAAATTAAGGGTTAAAAATTTAAATTTAAGATTTACTAAAAAAAAAGGTATTAAGCAGAAAATAAAAAATAGAAAAAGAAGGAAGAAAGGAAGGTATAAGATGGGGATGAAGAAAAGGAAAGGAGAGAAAAGGTTACCCACTTTCCTTTGTCCTTTACTCTAAAGCTGAATTGATAAGATTTTGAAGAACAAAAATAAATGGATTACGTGGCCCTAAGGGTATATTCGTCGTTTCACATGAGCCCTATGTTGTATGCTGAACCCATGGGATTGGGTGGTCGGTCGCCGACGCAATCACAGAATTTAATTCAATAATACATTACGATATAAAGTCTGTGATATTGGATTACATTTTAATCTATACTCACACGTGATGGACATGGTGGAACACTAATATTCACATTTATTTATTGGAGATTCAACATTCTCTTTATTTAAAAAAAAAAAAACGAATTAGTAACAAAAACATTGAAATAATCTCATTTTTGACATAATCTCTATTGTTACTTCAAAAATGAATTGTCGATCTTGATAATTGTTTTATGATTTTTCTCCTTCTTTCAATAATAAATAACTTAAACGTTATTGATGATATTTAAAAATTTTGTTATTATTTTAATTAAAAATTGTGTTGAACTAATGGCATCTTAATAGATATATGTAATTTTTATTTTGATTCCTTTTTGTCTCTGCCAAATAACTTTGATTCCAAACAACTTCTAATAACTCAATAAAAGAATAACATGATATACAGGGTAGAAATTTTGCCCTAGTTTGTTTTCGATGAAAGAAATATAGTTTAAGATGCTAATATGATTCCTATTCTTCAAGATTTATTCTGTTGACATAAGCATTATACAGCTAGAGAAGGTATGTATCATAACTTGTACTAAAATGTGAACAGATTAATATTTTCACCTCAACATACGTTCAACTAAGAAAAGAGAAGAATTATTCAACATATATGATTACAAACTTCCAATTTTACTCTATATAGTCTAGACATTATCCCAATTTGAACCACAATTATGATAGCTTGAATATTTGGAATTAAACTAATACACAGGGAAAATAAAACATTATCACAAGTACCTACATTAGATCAACAAAAATGTATAAATTATAAGAAAAATCAAATAAATAATCAATTGATAGATTATTTACTTTGCTGTGAGTGTACACTTTTGGGAATCTCATAAAGAGTTCAAAATAATAATACTAAAAAAGAAAAGGACAAGATTCCTTTGCACCGGAGGATGCCTCCTAAAAGTGGTGAACAATTCTCAATCTCAAGTCAGATTGAGACAATTCAATATTCAAAATTATTCATTAATTTAGCATTAATAAAGGTTTTTCAAATATTAAAACATGTGAACCATTAAACTTCATGTTGAAATACGTGATTTTATTAATTATATATATGTTTTCTAAGTGGATGGTGTAATATAAACACTCAAATTGACAAAACTTAGATATATGTAATAATTTAATGTTTAGGTAAAGAATTGTCTTAATAATGCCATAATGAAATTGTCACAAGAAATTGAAATTTCTAATTTGAAACTTATAACTGAATAAATAAACAAAAGCTGTTCCTTTTGGAACAAGTAAAATTCAGACAGATAAATAAATGTGATGAATATATCCTGAGGTGGAAAAAAGGGAAAAATAAAACAGTATAAAGGAAAGCCAATTTTGAGATGGGCCACACCCGCAACCATACCATTCCAAAACTAAGCACATAAAAGGCATCGAGTTTTTGTAATCAAGTTCGATTACACGCCGCTTCCATTTCAACGTTTAACGAAGAACTTAATCTGCCAATAACTCATATGAAGCCAATCCAAGCATAACACAGTAGCGCTGCAATTGTGGATCTAACAAATAATAATAACGATAATAGCGATAATTCTGTGGAACATAGATGATTTATTTGTACTAGTCTACATAATATTTTCAAGTAACTAATGATAGATCACTTCAGAGAGCAAATACCCAGTCCTTTTCCTCCATACTTTCCCATCAATTCATTCATGCATCAAAAAAAAAGTTGAGAAGGTATCTGTGAGAAGGGTTATCTTCAAACTAGAAAAAGCCCATGTATTCACATGAAAGGCCCATACTTCTTAAAATTCAGTGGTGCTGTTAAATGCTTTTTTTTGTAGAACATTTATTACAGTAGAACAAGTATGGGATACGTTTTCAATACCAAGGACTGCCATCAGGATTAACTATAGAAAAAGTGATTTAGAAAAAAACTCATTCTTATTTGACCTCTTTCGTTGAAAAGAATAAAGTTTCAAAAGTATTTCGAATGGTTACAAAGACCTCAAATTTTTTTCTCCAAAATGATGGGTGAGACACTTGAAAAGTTAAACCAAACCAACTCTCAATTCATTTTCTTTTAGGTTTGTAGCTTAGGAAAATCTAATTTCTTACTCCAAAAGTATTATAAACAGCTTAGTAAAGGTTTGATCTGATCCAATGAACATAAGAAAAAAGACAATATACGGGAAAGCATGTTAATATAATATTTTTATAACTGATGACCATTTGTCCTTTACAATTAATATGAGAAAGGAAAACAAAAAGGCTAAGTCAACATTTAACGGACTGCAAGTCTACAACCTTTTCCTGATAATAAACCTGCATATGGAAAACGAAAATAAGATCGAATTGATGACCTTCATACTAGTTCAAAGCTTCAAAATGCAAAATCTAAACTACAAACAATTAAGTAACCATTTCTTAAAAATTTCATGAAGAAGTGGAAATAATTCAAACATCTAAAGAAGGAACGAGACTTCACCAAAGACTAAAGTGTGCCGACTTCCATTCTTTTCACTCATTTCACCCCCTATAATCAATACAACTACTTGTCAAGTAACAGATATATCTCTCTTTCTAGTTTGTGTAAAAGAAAAGAGTTAGATCATTGGGGAAAAGTTCAAACCTGGGAAAGTTTAAGATTACTTGATCAATGTCGTTGCATCCTCTATATATTGAGTTCATCTTCAAGGTAGTTATACTCAAAAGTGAATTCAGTTTTAATCCTTTGGCACCTACAGTACAGAAATAATTCAAATATAGTTACCAACATATTACACACAAATATTATTTTTGTAGCATCATTATCTGTCATTAACATATCCATGAGAGTAAAATTGACCTCTTAATGTTATGAAACCCAAGATCAGACCTTATATTTACACAAGTCAACAAAGGTATAAGGTACCAAAAAAAAAAAAAAAACGAAGCGATTAATAAGTAAACATACCATCCATGTTGTAGGTCATCATTATTAACATGGAAATCGAAGTACACATAAGTTCCTTGCTCATACTCATCTGTAGCAACTTTAGGCTCTTCATGTCGTTGAAACCATGTCTGATATTTTCTGTGGTATCTCCAAGATTGTTTCTTTAATTCTCTAGCAGCCAAGTACTGTTGATAGGTGTTCTGCAGCCCAGCACATGATTAATCTTATTGCCAAAGAAAAGCATTACATGACAAGATAGAGAGAGTAATACCGGTTGATAGTAAAATGCAAAAAACAATGTGTCAGTGCCGTAGGTCTCTAGACCTAATCGGTCCCATAAGGCAGGATTATTAATAATAGGTGCCTGTACTTGAGGATAGCTCGGAGGAGTAATTGCAGGGTGCCTCTGCAAATGAAATATTTTAAGAGTAAGATAAACTCTATGCAGTAAAGTAAATAGAATAAAGAAATAAGTATCTGAACTGGAGTATAGCTCCTTGGACGCTCTGAGTCCTTCGGTTGAGGTAGCTTATAGAATGCAGCTTCAAGCATTTGCAAATTATAGAATTGGTCGTGCATTCCTCCAGTAGTCATCGAGGACCCGCCAAGGTTATCACCAATGGCACCCAAATCAGAAACACTTCTTCGGCCAATGACACCAAGACCTCCAGAAGGTTGGCCAGGCTGCAAAGGTTGACCAGGAGAAAGGTCATCTTCTCTCGTTACTGAAGCTGTCTCAGTCAGTGAAGCAGTTATGCCAACCTACAACACACAGATAGTGGAAATTCAGATCCCTGATTTGATTGTCGGGTGATACAGTTTTTATAAAAAAATAATTTAATAAAAAAATATTTGAGAGAAGCTCTCGTAAAATATCATTTAAGGCTTGTGTTAGCATACTCAAAAGGGGAGGTTCCAAGTGTCATAATCTTGGTTTATCATGTAGTTATTCCTCCTGTAAATTTCAATTATTTCCATTACTAATCCTAGTTAGGACGCATTTGCAAGTAAACTAAATATCCAACAAACTTGTTCGACTATTTTCAATTACACAGAAGTTCTAAGAAAATGCTAAGAGTTTGACATAACGTTTGATACAGGTTCTTATTGTATATGTAACGTATAATATTTAACAGTTAACACCATGTTTGACAATGAATGATTAATGCACCTAAGTATTGATAATTATGATAGATCAGAAATAACACATACTGGAGTATCATATGATCCTTTCAAATCATCATCGCTCATCAGATTCTTTCCAAGGACAGAAACAGCAGCAGAATCAGTAGTATCCTCCGATAAACTTTGCTGCTGCTGTTGCTGCTGCTCCTCCTCAACTTTTGAATTGACAACATCTGCATTTCACAAGATTTTTCCGTCAGTCATTCTTAGTTGATTCTATGAGAAAACATAAACATTTCAGTTATCAATATCTCATTTCTTGAATGTTAAAGAAAGGATAATTTTGAAAATATATGGCAATGCACACAATCATCGAGAGGCTAAAAATTCAACTGCATCACACACTTCCCTAAATCTCTCAAATACACTCTCAAATTATGGTAATCATGTTTTCTCTTTACCCTCCCCTCCCCTCTCATCCACCACACCCATCCTTCTCTCTGGAATCTGCAACCACAATATTGACCTTTAATCCCAAGGACCATCCTTCACCATGCCTAGACCTCAGTTCACCAGATTGATATTTGAAAGAAAAATTGTAACGAGGATCACATTTCAAAACAGGACCTCATTTACAGCAATGCTCAGTGCTATATTGGGAATGACACCTCCGTTGCTTTTTGGTTTGACCTATGGATAGATGTAATCTCCCCTCAACCAAAGTTTTTTGGTATTGATGAATCTAAATAAGCATCCAAAACTGATGTGTGGAACCATGGGAACATATCCTAGACAATGAATTTTAGAATGAATCTCAAAGATGATGCAATAGTTGAATGAGCCTACTATGTGCAGCTCATCCCTAACATTCTGCTCTTCATTAATCTGATAACTGAATAATAAATATGGAAGCTTGACCCTAGCATCATCTTCTTCACAAGTCGTTGATGTCCTACCACCCATTGTCAACACCTCGACTACGAAGGTTAGGGCCCCAGAACAAATGCCCCTTCTCTCCATAGTATAGAAAGATACCCAAATACAAACAAAGGCATCAACATATTTGTTGTTCCCCATTGGCAAAGGACAGACAACACCCAAGATTGAAGGAGGTGGAACTTCCAATCAGATGTAAGACGACTTCACTTAACCAAAACATTAGTGTGGAGAGAAGTGACCATTCAATGATTTCAGCTTCTGTGAGATGCCATCTCAAAATAAGATCCCAAGAAGCATTCTATTTCCAACAATTGGCCGTGGACAAGTTCTTGTGCCTACATAGGGCATGAACTAGAGTGCCCATTTCCAGTATTGTTCACCTTGTTGTCAGTAATTTTGAAAATAATCTATTTCCATGGGCCCTTACACTAATAGAGTTTAGCTCGGATGGGTTGTAGGGTGGCCATATCTAAAAACAGAGTCTCCAGAAAGCAGCTTTCTTGTGTTTGTCTCCATATCCATTTAGCAAAAATGCGACTTTTAATACATAAATCAGTCAAGCCAGGGCCCCCATCTTGAATGGGGTGTTTAACCTTTGCCATTTCAAGGAGGCCCTTTTTGTCTGTCGCCATTTCATGTGAAGTTTTCAAACAATTTCTCCAAGTGGGAACCAGCCTTGATAGTTTGAAAATGGAGAGAGTATGTGGGAAAACTAGATAAAACTGCCTGAATCATAGGTAATCTACCTTCTTTTGCGATGTGAGTGCCCTTCCATCCCTTTAATCGTCCATCTAGTTTTGATAAGATAGGCTCCAAAATAAGTAACCGTATGAGGTTTGCCATTAAGGAGTAGACCCAGATATTTCGATGACCATTCTCCAACTTTAGGCCTAAAATCAATAGCCAGGGACGAGATATGCAGTATTCCATGTTAAAGAAAATAATTTCAAATTTTGTATGATTGCTGCAAAGGTGGAAGCTGCATGAAAGGAACTAATAGACATCAAACAAGGAAGAAAGCTTTTCCTTTCCAGGAGATGAGAAAAGAATCATATCGTCTGCAGATTGAAGATGACTAATGAATAGGACTCCAATCTCAACATCAAAGTCCTCCATAACTTTTTAGCATCCTAATCCAACATTCTGCTCAAACCAACCACCAAAATAAATAGGAAGGGAGAAAGGGGGTCAAACAAAGACACCCCTCATTGGCTTTATCTTACCCCTTGGTTTACCAAGGAATATGAAAGACACCCACAAGGAATGAGGTGAACGGAATATGAAGACAATTAGCAAGATCATACAGAATCTTTTGCTCTACTTGTCATTAATCTAGGTAGGAAGGTCGAATAAAACACACAAAAATATGTGAGGTCCTATCCCAAGTTAATTACAAAGCGGCTTCATAATTACTACTGTGCCCCCTCCGCCCATGCAAAAGTTGAATGTGAAGGGCAAACCGTAGAGATGGAGAAGCCTTAACTCATTGCAATATGAAGAAAAGAAGTTGGATCATACCCGAATCTTTTGCTCCACTTGTCGTTAATGCCTGCTGATTAGACTGCTGGAAGGAATTTGGTGGCTGCTGTAATGAACCAGATGTAACAGCAACAGGATTTACTCCAGGTGCCTGAACTCCAATTCCCAGACCAGCTTGAGAACTAACAGATGAATTTTGGGAATTAAACTGCAAATATAGCAAAACAAATCACTTTTTTTCTTTTTGAAAATCAACAAAACTTCCCATCAAATTGGTGAAAGGAAACTAATGGTCCAAGCAAACGGAAAAAAAATATTCAAAGAAAATCAAGAGACGAACATCATAGCAAGAACAGACAGTGAACCATAATTATCAACGATAAACAAGTACAAATAAGAAAAATTCCACAGAACAATCAAGAAAAGGTTCCCATTGTATTATGGTGTAACACAATGGTAAGCTTGTTCAGTTTAGTTCAATAAGTAGAGTTGTGGATTGGATTTAAATCTTTGACCTCTTGGTTCATATAATGACTTAACCAGTTGTCTATGCTCAAGTAGCCAAGTCAGTTTATTTGGTCCCTATCCTTTCATGCTTTTTTTTTAATCTTAATTTTTAGTATTTTAATTTTTATTGTTTTATAATTAGATACTATTTTGCACAATTAGAGCCCATTTCTTTAGTGGGCCTCCCGTGTATTTTCTCAAAGTTGTTCTCAAATTTTTAAAGAAAAAAGAACTAGGTAAGTTGGATTATTTAATTTACGAACAACAAGCTCCTTAATGTTGATTTGTTTTCTTTGAACTTCTGGTTTCATATACCAGTTCTTTAAGCGAGCACTTAAGCTCCAGATACTTTCTTCCCAACACAGAAAATGTACCACCTTCGATGAGTCATCAGGCTACTGCCTCACATGAAGACGGAAGGCCTTACCTTTTAGCAGTTATAAAATGAAGAATTTCACAAGCAAAACTTACACAACTATATCAGAATGCAATTGGAAAAAACACTAAACTTCAGAAATTTAGCCCTTATCTCAAAATGGGGTTGGGGCTCATTCAAGAACCTCATTTCATTTGGAGAAAAGTAATTGTGAGCATTAAGCATTCATGGTCCTCACGTTTTTATTTGGTACATGTGTGGCAGAAATAATTTAAGCCTTAGAAGTCCATGGGTGAGGATCTCTTAAACTTGGAGGAAAGGTGAAAAGTTGAAGCTCTTCAATTTAGGAAATGGACAAAGGACTCAATTTCTGAATTGATCCTTGGATCAACAATTACCCTCTTAAGGTTTGCTTCCCTCGTTTGTTTGTATTATCATTGAATGAAGAAGGTCCGGTCTCTGCCTTTTGGGGCTCTTCAACATGATCATGGGGTTTCTCCTTCAGACGTTTGTTAAAGGAAGAAGAAATTGTTGATTCCCAGAATCTGTTAATGCTCAATTGCTCCTCTCCTTGATTACTCTGAATGATGATTCTAGAAACTTGTCTCTTAGTGAACCATCGGACAAATTCTCAGTGAAGTCTTTGTCTAGATATTTGGAGTCTTCTTCTCCTTTGGATGATCGTTTGAATTCTGCATTGGGAAGTTTAAATGTCCAAAAAATACCAACATTCACATGGATTCTGCTCAATGGTAACCCTAATTCGGCTGAAAATTTGGAAAGAAAGACTCCTTATCTACGTCTTCTTCTGTCGATTTTCCTTATAGATATAAGGCAGGAGAATCTCTCAATCATATCTTTTTTAGCGTTCTTATGCTTATTCTTGCTGGGGCAAGATTCTCATTTTATTCAACATTCAGTGGGCTTTTTCAAATAATGTGAGATAATATATCGCAAAATCTGGTTGGCCCTACAATGACTCCTATGGAAAATCTTCTTTGAATCAACATAGTTTTTTTTAGGGGAAACAAACATTTCATTCATAAAATGAAATGAAACTAATGCTTAAATATAGAGAGCCTTCCAACTTAAGATCTTATGATCTTGAGATGCATCTAGATATTTCAACATAGTTGGAATTCTTTCTGAATTATAGTTTAAAAGAAACCAGAGAGAAATGCAAAGTTCTTATCTATCTTATCAATAGAGATTGGATTCAACTAATCTTAAAGCTAGTTGGTGACCATTGGTACATTATTTTGCTCTTCATGAACTCCTTTATTCCAAAGATCACTTAAGGAAGAGAAGATTGTTGAGCTTCAAAGCTTATTTGGGTTGTTTTGGAGGTTAAAGGAGTTGGACAGCCTGGTAAAAGAACTTGGTCCCTAGAGTCCTGCAGAGTCTTTTTGGTTAAAGAACTGGAAAAAGCCCTATGGAAGTCCATGAGTCCGAGAAGGGTGAATACTGTGGCATGGATTATGATTTTTGAAGTTCTGAACAGTGCTGAAATGATTCAACACAAGCTGCCTACCCAATACTTGTCTTCCTCAGTTTGCCCCTTGTGTTTGGCAGCATTCACCGCATTTGTTTTTAAACTGCACCCTTGGGAGTAATTGTTGGTTAGAGCCTTTTGCAATCTGTAGATTGTCATGGGTGTTCGATAATTCTTTTCTGAACAATGTGCAGCAGGTCTGGTCTGGTGTAAAATTGAAGAAACAAGCCAATTTACTTTGGCTCAATGCTGTAAAAGCTCACCTTTCTGAGCTGTGGTTCGAGCAAAATCAGCAGGTCTTTCATGAGAGTCATCCACTTGGTCAAACTATGTAGAAGCAGCTAGACTCAAATTTCAACGCCTCTCAGCGGTGTGCCTTATCTAAAGACGCAGATGACTCAGTGCAGGTAATTGGAGAGCCTTTTTCCAGCATTAGTCTGTTTTTTTATTATTTGCTTCATTAAGATTGTTTTTGCTATCACAACGTACCTTCTTGAAAGGAAACAGCTGAAGATCTTTGTGTTCATTATTTTTCGTATCTTATTCTGGATATGATTAGAGCGTTAAGGGAGATGCCCGGAAGTGCCGCCAGATCCTTAGGCTCTTTATTTTCTGTTCATTGTATCTTGTACTTTGAGTAGTAGAGACTACTATTCGTAAAGGGACTTGTTTCCTTTTTTTTAAAAAAAAAAAGCTATTTGGTGGTTCTTCGGTGAAAGATGTATGCTGAAACTGAGATGTTTTTATTTCTCATGTTTTGTGTTTTGTTTAGCTTTTTTACCATTACTTTTTGTTTGCTGTTGTTCTTTTATGATGTTCTCTATTATTTTTTTATTTTAGACCATTAGTCTCTTTTCATTTCCTTGATAAAAGTCTTATATCCTTGTGAGGAAAAAAAAAGTTACAAAGGAGTTGCAGAAAGGCCACTGTTTTTAAACAAATAATGAAAATTGAAGATTGAAGAAAGAGAGCTCAGAATTTTGAACAAGAGAACCTGCTGTAGAAGTGAACTTTGCTGTTGTGAAGAAAACTGCTTATGATTTCCTCCACCAAGAGTCATGCCAAGAAGTGTACTATGGCCCTGTTGCTGAACTTGCTGTAGACGCTGCAAGAACTTCTCCCTCTGATCTGGTGCTATTTCAGCTCTTCCACGAAACTGCCCCTGAAGATGAGATGGTTAACCACATAATAAAAAAATTAGTATTTTATAGATTTTTATGGGAACAAGCCAGTAATCAGTTGGATTGAAAATGAACGTGCTTCAGCAGATTAGTTTATTACAAGTACTTTGCATCAAAGAAAGTGGGATATAAGATATCATTACATCAAAGTCATCTGGAATTAAACCATTTATCCCTAAAGATACATGTGAATATTATATAAAGAAAACAAACATGGTCCAGAACAAATTTGAAACAATAACCTTAGCTTACTTGAGAAAGAAACAAAAAAAGTTACCTACGCGTCGATTATATTTTTAGCACACCAAATATGAGTCTGAGAAGTTAAACCTCTGACCTCTACATTTACCACTTTCTATGCTTGTGTTGACATCTAAAACTATCTTAATTAACTTTTTACTAAAATGTATTACTAAGTAAAACTTCATCTTCAAAAGATTAATTCATTATCAACCCCACAAATGATTTAAATCTCCCATTAGGCCATTAATCAACAGTAATTAAATAATCCACATTGAAAAGCATTCCAATGGGCATCATACTCCTTCATTTGGATTTTGGAAAGAACTTCCTGGCCTCCACTGCATGCTAGAAACCACAGTTGGAGAGAAAACTCGACCCCCAATAGCTGCTGCATCACTTACAGTAGTAGGATCAACCGTGGTCGTTCCATCACTAACTTTAGCTGTTGTAGGCAAAGCAAGTCTGTTACTTAAAGGGGAAACTATGGACTGAACAATGCCACTACCAGCCCGTTCTTCAACTCCCATAATGTTTCTCTTTGTCAATTCAGAGGCAGAAGAAACGTTACCGAGAGTTATATTGCTAGGAACCACAATACCAGAAGTATGGGAGGAAGTGGAGGGTGGCTGATTAGCAATCACAGCTCTTCCCATGCCACCCCTAACAAGTCCGGAATCTGAAAATGATGGAGACAGTTTACGGCCTGGGAAGCTAGCAATTTCTTCATCCTTTGCAGAAGTGGGCATATTTACAGGAGATGAATTAGGAGCAGCCGTAGTCTCCAATACTGCACGAACAGCACTTGAACCTGGAAGAATGGATGATGTAGCGGATATGCCAGATCCATGCACTGCACCATTCAAGGAAGACGAGGCTGCCTGGTTCCCAGTGGGTGTTGTAGCCGCAGACGAACCAAGGACACTATTCTTAGAAGGTGGAGTCTTCAAAAGAATGTCAATGTTACCATCTGGCAAAGTTGAATCATCAACCTGATCTGGAAGGACAGTCGTTTGTTGATGACTTGGAGCAGCAGTAACCTGGAGAATTTAACATCCATTACAAATGTACGGAGCAAGGCAGCAACTATAAAGTGATATTTATGAGAAAACCTGTCTAAAATGTGCAAGTATTTAGTTTAATCCTAAGCTACAGTAAATAAGCAGTTAACGTATAGACTTCACAAATATATCTTGCTAAATTACATGCAAATCCTAAAAGCTTTACAGAGAACTTTTTACGATTTGCATAATTATCAAACACCTAAACACCAAGACAATCAAACACCTAAATTCTGGATAAATACCTATTGGAAAATTCTCCAAATCTTTGACAAAAATAGAACTTTGTAAATAACACACCTCCTAAGACTAAAGCAAAATGGCCACAAACATTTATTTGCCTAGCAATATACTAGCAATAATTTGAAATGAGATGCCACTTAATGGAGAAAGTAAATGTCTGTGCTAGGTAACCATTAATGGAGAAAGACATACAGGAGCCTGAGTTGCCGAAGTTGCCAGTGTAGTTTTCAAGTTGAGAGTTGGTGTACCCTGCCAAAAGATAACATATCAATTTATCAAAAAAAAAAATATTCAAAAGGCTCGTGGGACTTAATGTATCAAGCTTATTTTCTTATACCCTCTTTGGATCATACAAAAAGTTTGCATCTCTTAATAGAGGAGACTCGCACCTCCACTCGAAGAATAAATTTCTATAGTTTTTCCTAAACTTTTTCATTACTAATAGGTGAATGACAAATTTTCATAAGATAATATATATATTTACGAGAAGGTTGGCAATCAGGCCAAGAGTGAACTTAAAATGGCCATGGGTTAAAAAGCCCACTCTATACTTTTACGAGGTGAAGAAAGTAAATTGAACTTCTTTTTCCACGGTCAGATGCACCTACAGCTACCTCAGCTATTGAAATACGTGAGGACTTGGACAAAAATCAATGTGGCTGATTATTAAAAGATTGCTAAAGAAATTAATCTGGTCGTTGTACTAATTCAAGAATCTAGAAGAGAATACTTCGATAAACATTCGTAAAAAGCATCTAGAGCTCAAAAGATGTTGGCTGGACTTTCGCTGGAAGCTTTAAAGAGTTTTGGGGTGCATTCTAACAAGGTGGGATGAATGTTTTTTTTAGAGTCTAACATTGCTCAAGCAGATTTCGCTTTGACAACTGGAGTAATGTGTTGAAGGCAGTGTTGGCAAGATTTTGTGGACTAGTAGACTGCTTCAAGTTCCTCTAGGCATTGAATTGCATTGGCAGCTGGTTGCATCTTCTTAGCTTTCTCCTTTTCTTTTCATCTTGAAGATTTGGGTGTGCAAGATTTTAGTTTCGAGTGGGCTAATTTTGAGAGAAAGTTTTGCTTTGTATTTAGCTTTCTACTAATGTATTGACTTTGAGTGGCCTTGATTAGCTCGTTATTTTCTGCTCGGGTTCGTTTTTCCATCATATTTATGTTACCCGAGTATAGTCTTTGTTTAAGTTTTAGCTTGTAGCCTTGTATTTCCCTAAGTTCTTTTTGCTCTTAGTATAATACTCTTGTCCTAAAGCTTTAGTCTCATTATCATTAATAAAGAGGCTTGTTTCCATTTCAAAAAAACGAATTAAAGATCTATGAGATTTTGGTCATTTTAAGTTCACTCTTGTTTGAACAGTACATTCTATTTCCGCAAATCTTAAGTTTCCTATGATGATCAATATATATACCTACTTCCATTTACATTTGTGTTTATCTAGCCAACTTGTGCATGCATGTCTCGATTAAAGGTCTATAGGGGAGTGACGGCCAAGGGTTTTTAACCCACTCTATACTTTTTATTATTTGTATCGACTTAATTGAACGCAAGGTCAACCCATGTGGCTCTATTAGAAATATCAATAAAATGATCACGAGTGTGTACAAAATCATCGCAAAAGTCTTGGCTAACCAGCTTAAAAAGATTCTCCCTTCGACAATCCCAATGTCGCAAGGGGCCTTCATCCCGAGTAGGCAAATCTTGGATCAAGCCTTAATCGCTAATGAGGCGAATTAAGGATTCAAAGCCAACAAGAAGGAAGGTGTGTCGTTTAAAATTGATATTGAAAAAGCCTATGATCACATGGATTGGGATTTCTAGAGAAGGTCTTAGATAGGAAAGGCTTTGGGTGTAAATGGAGGATTTGTTCGTAGAAATTTGATTTAAACGAAATCAAAGAATCTTAATGATAAGGAAATGAACTGGTTAGACCGCTTTGAGATAGCTAAAAGGAATGCTACAGCTTAGTGCACTCTACACAAAGATTTTGAAGCATTCTCCATCCACAAACTCAGTTTCAATTGGCAAGCCCTCATTTTTCTAGAGCAATAGTAGCCATTTTCTTCACGACTTATGTTTTAGCCATCATTAAAAGTTTCCTGTCTACTCTTTTGCATCTGCTGTTTTTCCATGCTGTTTAGTTTTTGGCTTTACAGCACATGTTTGTTATTAGATATGATGAGGGCGCTAAGGAGGTGTCAACTTAGTTGAGATGTCTGAGTGCGCTTACTAATCCTATAGTCTTTTTTTGTTTAGCTCTTTGAATCAACCTTTCGTACTCTGAGCTTTATTATTATCAATAAATAGGCTGCTTTCCTTTTCAGAAAAATGAATGGAGGACGTGAATGTGAGGTTACCTTAGTTAATGGTGCACCTAAAGGTAAAATTTGGGCTTCAAGAAGTTTGAGACAGGGAGATCTTCTTTCCCCGTTTCTTTTCATTATCGTGGTGGATGTCCTTAGGAGATTGATGAGCAAGTGTGTGAAAGGTAGAATCCTTGAGCCCTTTGAAGTTGGGAAGGAGAAGGTTAAGCTCTCTCATCTTCCATTTACTGATGAGACTCTCTTCTTTTGCTATGGTAATTCCAACTCGTTTCTTTTGCTTGAACCACATTATCATCTTCTTTGAAGAGAAGTTGGGTTTGAAAATTAATAGAGGTAAGAGTTGTGTTATGGGTACCAATAGCAAGGAAGAGAAGATTAAAAGATAGGTTGAGTGGATTGGTTGCGACGTGGGAAGTCTTCCCCCATCTTATTTGGGTCTTCCTTTCGGGAATAACCCGAAAAGTGTTGCCTTTTGGGATCCTGTGTAGGATACAGTTCATAGTATGTTAGAATTAGTGGCCTTTAGGGTATTTATAGAAAGATTATGAAAATATTTACCATAATTCCTTCTATTTATTCTCCCTTGTTGTACCTATTGAATAATTCATCACAAAATAATAAAGCAACAATATCGTGGTTTTTCTCCCAGTTCTCGGGTTTCAACATAAGCCTTGGTTTTGTATTTATTGCTTTCAACATGGTATCAAAGCCCATTAAACCCAAACGAGTATTCGGTCCAAGATAGGTGAACCCAGAGAAACACCATCTTGAGGGGGCATGTTGAGATGTGGGACTCCCAACATTGGAAAAACCAAGGAGACTCACACTCCTTATAAGATAGATGGGCTACTCCTCTCATTGCCAATTGGTTTTGACATAGATGAGCTACTCCCCTCATTGAGAAGGGGTTTCTTTTCTAAAGTGGTTCATCTTACCTTGATCAAGTCCGCTCCGAGTGGTATTCTAGTTTATTTCTTCTCTCTTTTTAAAGCCACCGCTGAAGTGTCCAAATTATGTGGGAGGTCATTGAGAAACCAGTGTCTTTAGGCGGGGGAGCCAATTTAAAGCTTCGTAACAAAACCCTGTTAGTCAAATGACTTTGGCGCTTTTCTGTGGACCCCAATTCTCTTTGGCAATACTTTGGCATAGGATTATTGTGAGCACACACGGTCTCCATCCCTTTGAGTGGGTGGCTAAAGGGGTTAAAGGCACTTACTGGAATCCATGGAAATTCATTTCCAAAGAGCTCCCTAATTTTGTTTCTTGGTCTATTGTGTGGAGGGGGAGGGTAGAGAGACTTACTTTTGGGATGACCATTGAGTGGGGGATCATCCCCTTCCTCAGGCTTTTCCTCTTTATTCAATTTGTCCCTTTTTAAAAATCATTTTGTCTCTAACTTTCTCGTGTGGACTGGGAGTTCTTGCTCCTTTTCCTTTGGTTTCCATCACACTCTCATTGATAGGGAAACTTTGGATGTGATGTCTCTTCTTTCGCTTCTCGAAAATCACTCTTTTTGCCACAGGAGGAGAGATGTGAGAGTCTGAAACCCTAGTCCTTTGGATGGGTTTTCGTGTAAATCTTTTATTCAATGCTTGGTCAAAACTTCTCCTTGGGTGAGTAGGTTTTTTCGTTGATCTGAATAATTCAGGTCCCTAGAAAGGTTCGCTTCTTTACCTGACACATCCTTCATGGCTGTATCAGCACGTTGGACAAGATTTTGAGGATGATGCAGTCGTTTGTTGGGCCTTTTGCTGTATTTTATGCCGAAATGCGGAGGAAAACTTGGACCATATCCTTTGGCATTGTGAGTTAGCAAGCTGCATTTGGAACTCCTTCCAAACGTAGGGCTTGAGCTGTCTTTGTCACAGAGTTGTTAGAGATATGATCGAGGAGTTCCTCTTCAATTCGCCAAAGGCCGTTTTCTTTGGTGTGCCAACGTGTGTGCTATATTAAAGGTGTTGTGGGATGAGAGAAATGGTAGGGTGTTTAGAGGTGTTGAGAGGGAGAGTGACGAATTATGGTCTCTTGTTTGCTTTCATGTCTCCCACTAGGCTTCGACTTCGAAGATCTTTTGTAATTGTTCTATGAACTTGATGTTGTATAGTTCAGTGTCTTCAAAGCGCAAGGCGCACTCTAAGGAGTTTTCAAATTGCCTAAAGGTGAGAGGTGACAGAAAGGTGCCGCTTGAATGAAGCAAGGCGCACATAATAAAATATTGAGTAAATATATTTTCTTTTTTGAAAAGGAGACAAGCTTCTTTATTATTAAGAAACTCAATGTACAAGAGAGCTATACAATAAGAATAATAGGGAAGCCAAGAAATGAGGGAGAGAACGAGAGAAAGGATCAATAGGTGCACCCGGACATTTCAACTAGGTTGACACCCCCGTAGCACCCTCATCATATCCGAAATACAAAGAAAAGACCAAAATACAAGAACAATACTAAGGTCATGAAAAAACCAAAATAACTACAAAAGCTACCTATGGTAGACTAAAGCAAGGCTGAAAGGAAAAACAAAACGGCAGAAATACATATAAAACCCATCCAAACTACAAAAGCACTATTTCTGAATTGGCAATCGAGGGAAACTACTTCGTAACTCATCCGATGAAGGCAGTCCAATTGAGGCAGATGTCTTGAATGGAGTAATCTTTGAATTATGCATTTGAAGAACACCAAGCTGATGCGTTTCTTTTAGAAATCTCTACGATGTCAGCCCAATTCCTTTTTTTATCATGGAAAATGCATTGGTTACGTTCAAACCAAATCTCAGCTAGAATCGCTTTTATCAAATTAACCCAAATTAAAAAAGGTTTTTTTTTATAAATAAGGCCCCCTCAGTAATTGGCGCTCATTGGCGCTAAACGAACCATCAAAGACCCAAACTGATTTGAGCATAGAAAATATGCTAAATATTATTTAGAATATTATTTAGAACACTTGTACATTAAAATAAATTACTCAAATCTAAAATAATTTAATTTAAAAAAGATAACTAAACTGTCTTTTTTCTAAAGGTTGTCTGATCAAGTATTTATTTATTAAACAGGCAACCATTAAATACAAACCCTTGTATTTAAGGAAGGAAATTGCCAGACGGCAGTTTCATGCAATGCAACTATCCCAGTGTGATTGTCCTAGGAACGGTCTTGTGGGTAAGAATACTGCCATCTTGCAGTTTCTTGCAGCCACCACTTATGTCTCAAATGAGGAGACTCTTCTTCTACCTCTTCTCCTTTCATCTTACTTTTCCTCTTTTCTGTAAGTTTCTTTCCGACGTTTCGTTGCTTCTTCTAACTATACTCCTCACCTTTCTTTCTTTTCTTTTGTTTTCTCTAGTACTTCTCTTCCATCATTTGTCCTTCACCAGACTCTTTCGTTACGAGTACATAAAAGAAAAAGGACAAAATACCGATAGCTGCTCGCCTCATCATATGGCAAAGGTGCGTCAAGGCGACAAAAGGAGTGGTTAGGCAAACACCTGGTTGAAGGAGCTCGTCCTAGCTACCATCAAGGCGCAACAACCCAATACGCCTAGCCTCTCGCTTTAGGTGTGCGCTTAGGGTCGCCTTGAGAAAACATTGGTATAGTTGGAGTCCCTTCTTATAGTGAGATTCTTCTTTTTGTGGACTTGGTTTTTTGTGCCCGTGTATTCTTTCATTCTTCTCAATGAAACTGGTGCTTTTCATATATATATACATATATATATATATATGGAAATATCAATAAAAAGAAGCCTTGATACTTAACCACATAGAATCAAATATTCAAACGTATATATCGCAATAACTCTATCCATAGGTCATAAGTCACATGAAGACTATGCAATTCCAACATCCTCCAATTAATTGAATATATGTGTGTGTGTGTGCATATATAAATAAATATATCACCAAGTAAACCAGCAAAAAACTGTATTATAAGTTTTTTGTTAATTTCAATATGGATAAGCAGGAGGAAAAATCCATACCTTCACAAGGCTAGGAGGACAAATTGCAACCAAATCTTCAAGAGATTCCACCTTATCAAGAGGCAATGAGCTGTAAAGCTCATCCACATCATTGAATTCATCAAAATCCTCCTATACAGACAGTTTTTGAGAAGTCAATGGCTAGAGTGAGTGATATTTCCATGAACTGAAGTATAGTCATCATATGAGCACAATCAAATGAGATGAAGAAATAAAAGTAACAGTATCAGTAGTGGTAGTCAAATTCAATATAAGACGATAAGGACATAAAAAAGTATTTCCAAATATATCAATCAACTAATTGTCAATCTCTAAACTAGCACATGATACTTCGATATGGCTTACCATTTTTACTCGCCTCAATAACTCTTTTTTTTCACCTTTAATATCTGTGAATGTCACTTTGCAACATTTGATTATAAGAAATTTGCAATGAGATTTAAGTAACATTTGATTAGAAGGTCAAATAACATGAACCTCAATAAATGCAATGAGACAAAAACCTAACTTTGCAACATTTGATTATAAGAAATTTGAAATTAACATCCTACGTAAGCAATCAGTAGTCCTCGCACAATGCTTTGTTCTCTCTCCTTCCCATGGCCTCCAACTGTCGCCTTCCAACAACAATTCAAGTAGCACCTTCTACAACATGTCAACCCTTTCTTCTCACCTCTCCATCTCTAGCCTTCGGTTGTTTTGTAATTCTTGTCCAATCATCGGTTCACCCTGATTTCATAACCAGTTCTTACATTTCTATCCCCTAGTTCACGCTTCAACTATTAGAAGCCTTGGACTATTTCATATTTGTCCATCACCATCATAAAAAAAATATGCGTGAAGAGGTTCCTGATCAGATTTTTATGCCTCCCATTCATTCTTTCTATTTGGTAGATTGAGAACCTCTCAACCATATTTTTTTCAAGCTCTTTATCACAGTAGATGATTCAAATTAGTTTCGTTGTTCAACCTTAGTGGATAAGTCCTACCTATTTACCAGGTTATCAATCTTTTATTACTGTAATACCTTGGTATCATTGCGTCGCACCATGTATCATTTGATAACCCAATAAAGTCATTATATTATCCCCAATTCAAATCAAATTTAAAATGAAGGAATTTCAAGGATACTTAGAACTTGAGAAACCTCGGCAACGTGACTTCCTATACTCTCTTTTTGGAGTAATATTCATAGTAATATTTTCAAACAAATTGAAGAATGATGATATGAACCGACCAAACATCAAATTATTAATTAGATTTTAATTAATAATTGTAATGTAATTTTAATATTTTTCAGTTTTATTCTTTTTAATAATATTTAAGTAGGGTTAATTTAATCTTTTTGCAATGCATTAGGGTTTTATTAGGAAGCTATTTAAGCCGAAGTAATTTTCGATATTTTGAAGATTTAAGATCTTTTATCAATGAAAATTCTCTAATAGATGACAGAGCGTCATCACCATCTTTTTGTAATTCTGGATTCAAGGCTGCATGTCAAGAACATTCAGGTAAATGACATAGCCTCATCACCATCTTTTTGCAATCCTTGATTCAAGGTTGCATGTCAAGAACATTCAGGTAAGTTTGATCACCTTGCTTGTGGAGTGTTCGAACTTGGAGTGAGGAACTAGTTCTCCTTATCTCTTGGTCTTCAATCAAAGGGTAATCCAAATCTAATCCATTCCCTTGGGTTGTTGTCAAATTGACTAGGGTTTGAGCATTTGATATTAGCGGTTCACTAATTGGGTTCCTAATTTTCAAATCCTAGTGTTTTCATTTCAAATGACGTCATGCAGCTTCTATGTGGTCCTTTGTTGAGTGTAAGTGCATATTATCTTTGGATTAATGTAGTAACAAATCTTCCTTTTTAGTTATGGATGGAAAGGAATCAACTATTTTTCGGGGCTCTTCTCGATTGCATTATGAAAGTTTTGAATTAGCCCGTGGAAAGGCATCTTCATGGTGCTCTCTCCTCAGCAAGTTCAATGGGTTCTCCACTTAGATCTTTAATAGTGGAAGAGTTCTCTAATTTATTTACTTTACCTTTTAAAGTCTACTTTGCTGTAAATTTCTTTTTGATAGTCTCTTTTCATTCTATTATTGAGAAGTATTGTATCTTTCTCAGAAGAGAAAAAAAAAAAATAAAAACCTAGATAATGGCCACCATAGTGCTCCAATGACTCTTATGTTATTTTTTTGGAAAGGAAACGAGCCTCTTCATTAATATAATGAAATGAGACCAATGCTCAAAGTACAAGAGAAAGAGCTAAATCTCCAAGGAAAAGAATGAGGGCAATAAATGAAGATCTAAGTGAAGATCCCAATTCAAACAGTTATTCAAAATGTCTTTGACAATATATTTATTTATCATAAAATTAGTTGTAGTTACCAACTACATATTAGGTTAAATCTCCATCACTACTAATTATTTTTTTTTTTAAAAGGAGACAAGCTTCTTTATTAAATAGAACTCAAAGTACAAAAGAATTATACAATGAGAAAAATAAAGAAGCCAAAAAGAGGTCACTACTAAGTAATTTATAAACATGTTTTGCTAGATCCAAAAAACCTGAGTTAGGAAAGACAAAGAAGAGATAAGGCATCCCTAAAAAAAAGGAAGATTTTTAAAAAATATGCCATTCTAAATTGATGAAGCCCAAATTACAAAAGAAGAGAGAATCATATCTGAAAAACTCCAGAATTTTTTTCCTTCCACAAAAGCCAAAATATAGCTCTAAGTTGGACATGTAAATAAACAAGTCTTACTGATGCTAGGTTGTTTGTTTTTGCCAATGAGAGGGTAAGGAGAGGATTTATACTTTTAAACAGGTTAGAGAAGAGGTATATTCCCACCCTTTCTCTTTGTATTGAAAGCAGACATCCTTATCCTAAAGAGTTTCAAGGACATAGAGGCAGATTTTCTGAACAGTGTTAAAGTAGACCAAAACCAACTTCTAATCATCATCATGTTCTGTTTGCAAACAGCAGAGTGTGATTGTGAGCTGTATAATTTCTTTTATACTTTGAACTGCTTTAAAAAAGCTTTGAAGTTCGTATTAGCAGGAAGAAAACAGCTTTGGTTGGGCTTATAACTTAGACGACTGTGAGGTGGTAAACAGCTAAGAGAGGTCTTGAAGGAAGTCCCAAACATCCCTTTTGGCTTCCTCATCTTTATGATTTTGTAAAGTTCCTTTTGTTTCTAATTCTAATTAATGAGAGCAATCTGTCACTCTCCAATCAAACAATGAGACCAATCCTTTGTAACTGGCTTTTATTTTTGTCTGCTTCATTGTTTGGGCCCTTTTTTTATGCATCATCATAATGAATGCTACTTCCTTACAAAGGGAGAGAGAGTACTAGCACCTGTACAACACAATAGAAATGCAAAAGACGTGGAAGGAATTATAACCTGATTTCTTTCAACATAATCTTCTAAGAAGTCCTTGACATCGTTGACTTGCTCAGGACTCAATTCATCGTTATCAAGCAGTCTCAAGATCAGTTCCAGCTTCATTATATGAGCCTTGTGCCGGGTAATAGATGTTTCAAGATGAACCTGTAAAAGCAAAATGGGCAGATATTTGTAAAATCAAAGCTTTAGGAAAGAACAACATATCATTTTAGAAAATACAGAGTATAATACTACTAACCAATCTAGGTGGCCTTGCTTTCCCCTTCTTTACAGACAAACCCTCGATCTCTGCTTCAAAATTATCAATCTGAGATTCCAACTCACTAACCTGACCAGAATAAAAACGAGTGCCTGTTAAGCAAATTGGACAGAGTTTTTCTTTTTTCTACCAAGTATAAACATAAAAAACGAAAGAAAAGGTTCATTTAAGGTTCTAGGGTTTCACGAGTCTGGTCTATCAATGAATACTTAATTCACTCAAATAACTAGCAGGAAACCCACCATTCCCACTCTTTCATACAAATGTTTGCCTCATAAGGGCAAACAAATACCATACGCAATTATTTTCGCATACACCTCTTCTAGCATATGTGAAGTGATTAGAAGACTTGTCTGCCAATCAGCTCCACCCAAAATCAAACTGAAAAACTTGTAGGAAACTTCTAGATCCCAAAAAAAAAAACCAGGTCAAAGGAGAAAAATAGGAATCTGAAATAGGACTCCTTAGTATAAGAATTGAAAGAAGGTCTGGTGACTTTTTTGTTTGATATTTGTGAGTGCAGGGGTTAGCTTACGTGCACCTTAACTAATCTTACAGAACAACCTGTCTGACTCTATAACATTTAGGTGTCAAGAAAACTTGTAGGAAATTAATTCCAATAGGTGACCACCATGAATCAAACTATGATCTCTTAGTTAGTTATTGAGACTGTCACTTTTTTTACCGCTGGGCCAACACATGATGGTTGGAGAAGGCCCAGTGACTTGAAACAAATAAGTTGGAATGTCAAAGGCATGAAGGCACAAAAAGTGGTCCTCAAAAGACCGGCCAGGTAGACAGATATATTGAGCAAGATGTCAACGCAAGTGAGTTGAACTAAGGTTACAGCCTAGACTCTGATTAGATGTGTTGGTTGCACATACCCTCTTATGGAACAAACTTTTTCCCTTTTTCGGATAGAAAACAAATATTTCAGTATCAAGGGAAGCACAAAAAAGAGAGAAGGCAAGATATCCTCAGCTCATGAAGGGATTGATTTTCTAAAATTTGCACCAAACCATTGATTACAACGATCTTTGAAAATGGAGCACCAAGAAGAAGCCATAATTATTTAAGTTTCAGTTTCTTATTTTAAAAAGTATTAATTTTTCCTGAAATCTGGAAGCTCAACGATTGCAACTAAGAACAACATGCTGATTCTTTAATCAAATGCATTGTTCTCCAATAGGGCATATAGTCTATAGAGATTCTGTACAAGTAGATTTCCATACCACATTGTTCAACCAATCCCGTGTCTCTGATTTAGCTTTCTCCTTTGGATCCTATGTTTAAAAACCACAGAGAAGTTTCATTAGAGCCAACAATAAAAATAGTAAACAATTTTTCACGTGTAGGCAAAGCTACTATTTACAAGTAAGTTGTACAAGAATAGACAAAACAACAAGAATTTTCCTACAAAGCCACTTAAAAGAAAATTGATTGAAATTGAAAATAACTACAATGACAAACAAGAGGACAAGTTTTCATTATTGACAGGGAAAGGAAGTCAAAAACCAATATGGCTTTAGATCAATCTACAAATATATAGCCCATGACATAGATTATTACTGAAAATGACACTTGAAAGCAAAGCAATAGAAGCAGAAAAAGGATAAACGACTAAGCCAAAAATATAAAAATTTCAACACTCACTAAAAAGAAATCTCTGTTATCATATAGCCTCGTTCTGGTAGATTGTACGGTAACTGGACCTCAGTTATACTTTTGGAGAGCCCTTAGTCATATCCTAGATTTTATATAGGTTCTTTTTATTTGCAGTTAGTATTTCTGCACTTCCCATCCATTCCCCTAAAAAATACAAGAATCCTAAAAAGAGATACAAAGCCATAATAGAAAATAAATTAAAACAACAAAACATAAGAGAATCATGAGAAAACATAAACACGTCATAGACAATAAGGAAAGAACTAGAACCTTTCATTGGCATCACCTGACTAAGAAATGTTATCTTAATTTCTCTTTTTTTTTTATAAGAACAACGGCTTTCATCGAGAAAAATGAAAGAATGCAAGAACATACAAAAAACAAGCCCACCAAACCACCCCATCTAAATGAAGGGTTCCCACTAAGTAAAATGCTTCCTAGAGAATAGTTACAATACAAAAAAGCTTCGAAACTAAAGCCCAAAGGGGCACATGGAAACTCACCGAGGACCAAACCTCGTAAGGGTCCATGTCCTTGCCTCTGAACACTCTACCATTCCTCCCCCCTAAATATCTCAAACCACCCCATACACCTCAACAAGCCACAAAAAACGACCTCTCACGTTTGTGCTTTGATTGCAAAGTTTCTCCCCCGTCCACCTTTCAAAGACAAAGGTAGTATTTTGTGGTTTGCAGGGGTGTGTGTCGTGCTATGGGATATTTGGGGGGAGAATTTTCAGAGGGAGGAATAGGAACTCTTATGAGTTTTGGTCCTTAGTTAGGTTTCATGTGTCCCTTTCGACTTTGATTTCGAAGTTTTTTGTAACTATTTACTCAGTAACATTTTACTTACTTGGAACCCATTCCTTTAGTTTAGGTGTTTTGGTAGGCTTGTTTTTTGTATGTCCTTGTATTCTTTCATTTTTTTTTCTCAATTAAAGTTGTTTTCATCAAAAAAGAAAAAAAAAAAAGTGGTCACACCACCAAGCAAGACTTGCCAAATAAAAAACATAGTCTTCTTAGGAATCTTAATCCTCCAAATCACATTGAACACATATTTCCAATAGGAGAGAGATCCAATAACAATCTGAAAAAGGATTTACAAGAAAACCCTTCACTAGGATTCAAACTCCAAATGCGTATATCCAAAAAAAACTAACTCTTGTAACCTAAAAGGCAATGTGACAAGGCATCCTCTTCCCTAACAAAGAGAGGTAACAAGAAAACTTTCCAGTTTCCAGTTTAAGTTGATAAAGAAAGGGGTGAAGAGATTGGGCTGGCTACGCCAATTAGAGGCCGTGAGTTGTACAAGGTCATAAAATAATCGACAAAATTGAACTTTTCCAAAAATTTTTTTGCATTTCTTTCCTTCCAAAGCAACCACAAAATAGCAATAGATATGTTGCTCCATAGCATGCCTTATCTTATAATCCTCCTCCATTTAGGGAATCCACCATCCACCTCTACAAACTGAGGCATGCACCAATTCCAACCAAATAAACTTCCAAAATACTCCAGATCGTTCAACTAAAAGTGTAGGCAGGTGATTGAGCCATGAGTTGAGCCCTTATTGTCACATTCAATATATCCCCACACACATCACCTAAAGCTTTAAACGTGTCGAAACTCCATAAATGCAAGGGAATATTGTAAAACTATAACCAACCTCTATATGTATATATGGTTTTTATGAAGAAACTTGAATTTCATTGACAAAATGAAAGAATGCACAATATAGAAAAAAGGAAAGTCCCATCACAGAAAAAGTCAAACTACAAGAACGAGATCCAATCAAGAGAAATAAGGATCGAATAGTTACAAGATAATCTAGAAACAGAGGCTCAAGAAAAAGAATCTAACGAGGGACTAGACATTACCAAACGAACTCCAATGTCCACTAAACAATTTGTTGTTTCTTTCTACCCAAAGCCCCCACAAAATAACAATCACAAAAACCTTCTTTTATCATGAAAGGTCGGATGAAAAAAAAAAACTCATCAACTGCCCTTTTCCTTTTTCTGAAAAGGAAACAAGTCTCTTCATTAATATATTGAATGAGACAAATGCTCAAAATACAAAAGAGTTGTACAAAAGAGCATTAAGTAAAAATTTACGGATGAGGAAGCACACCCGAACGTCTCAGCTAGGTTGACACTCCCTTAGTGCCCTCAACTCCTCAACTGCCTTTTTGCAATTCTAAAAACTAACAAATCAGAAATTTAACACATAAAAATTTTTGCCAGACTGCCCGAGCAAAACCACAACTCCACTGGATCTGACCTCCATAGTGACATTTATTCTTTTATGTAACTCTTCTTTTCAGAACTCGAATATGAGAGTACCTACCACCTTCCATTCTTTGTTTAGAGCCACTATTCTCACTGATAATTTTATATATTATATTGAATAAATCAAAGTGTACATAATAACCTATTACATCGGTGAATAAATAGAGACCAAAATACTAATAAAGGAAACATACAAATACTGTAAAATACTAAATAGGAATAAACCCAATAAACCCTAATTTCCTTCAACACTCACAAAGTCAGTATCTGAGCATTTTGGAAGGGCCTTGACTAGACGAAAAGGATCTATGATCAACACTTATGGAAGACGTCACGTGGAGTCACATAGATTTTGATTCGTTCATCATGAAAGCACATCCTTGACACAACAAAAGTTTCTTCACACTATATCATTCAGAATTCCTGAGGGGTTGAAGGGTATGTCATCACGTTCATTTCTAACAACTTCCCATGTACACAGAACTTGTTACTCCTCCAAGCTTTCTCTTAGTTCCTTTGTCACCCTTTTCACAAAACACTTACAGGCCAACTCGGATGTTATTGTTGTGGGTGCATAACTTACTTTCTCTATCCTCTTTCATATTAGAACCACCAATATTGAGCCAACATGAACTGATCTATGTGGTGGTTGCAAATACGAGAGGGAGGGAGAAACAGAGAAAGAGCACATCCTTGTTAACATTCCTCATAAAAAAGATTGACAATCAAACTCACCATCATCTTTTAAATTGCAGAACAGCAGGTGAAGTTCTTTTTTCATTTTCTAAACAAGAAACAGAACTTTTAACTGATGATTGATAAGCTATATTATCCACTAGATCTCAATTATTATGGTCCAACACAGCCAAGGCTCCAATATCCAAGATTTGGCTTGAACATCAGAAGGTTTTTCACAACAAAAGGCTAGATTGGTTTGATTGGTTGGGCTTAGTGTCTCTTCTACCTCAACGTGGTATTCCCAATCTAAAGCTTTCTACAATTATTCTACTCTATTTCGGACATAGAATGCTTTTAATTCTTCAGTTTATTTATGTCTTTGTATTCCTCGCATTGTATCTTTGCTATTTTTGTTGATTTTGGTATATGTATTTTTTAGCATTAGACTCTTTTAATTAAATCAATGAAAAGTATTATAGTTCCCATTTCAAAAAGAAATAAGGATTGAGAAGTTATAGGGAGTACAAAAGCTAAAAGACTACAAAGTGTCAACTGAGAAAGATTAAGAAGGAAGGAAAGTTAAAGATTGCCCCTTTGTGTGTGTACATATATATAGTAAGGCCCCACGTATTTCTTTTGAAACGGAGACAAACTTCTTTATTAATAATAGAAACTTAAGGTACAAGAGAGATATACAATGAGCGTAATAAAGAAGCCTAAAGTGCAAAAAGCAGGCGAGATCAGGAGGTGCACCTGAGCATCTCAACTAGGTTGACACCCTATAGCACCAAAACCTCATATTCCAATTAAACACGAAACGAACAGGCAAAATGCTAGATAATAATCAACAGTGTCCAGCTGAAATACAGAGGGCCGAGACGGGAAAAATTAGAAAGAAATAGAAACAAAAGAGAATCAAAACCAGTATCGAAAAAATGGAGCCTAACTAAACAGCTACTGTGGAAACAAGTCCAAATGAGAAAACTGAGCTACGAAGAGGGCCTCCCGAAGAGTAAAAAACACTCATGTCTAAAATCAACTTCTAAACAAGAAATCAATTAGTATTTGACACAACAAATCCCAAAGTGACCTGTGGATGATCAAAGAAACCCCCTTGACAACCTCAATTATGCTGACCCCTAATTCCACTCTCACGATTCAAATACACAACATGAACTTCTAAAATCTTCCCTAGAAGACTGTATTCATAACTGTTGTAAACTTAGTTTCTCGTTTTAGCCGGCGAAAATGTCGAAGCGAGGGCGCGGAGGATCTGCTGGTAACAAGTTCAGGATGTCACTGGGTCTACCAGTGGCGGCGACCATGAATTGTGCCGACAACACTGGAGCCAAGAACTTGTACATCATCTCAGTTAAGGGTATCAAAGGGTGTTTGAACAGATTGCCATCGGCTTGTGTGGGTGATATGGTGATGGCTACTCTCAAAAAGGGAAAGCTCGATCTCAGGAAGAAGGTCCTTCCTGCTGTCATTGTTAGGCAGCGCAAGCCATGGCGGCGAAAGGATGGGGTTTTCATGTACTTCGAAGATAATGCAGGAGTGATTGTGAACCCTAAAGGTGAAATGAAGGGTTCCGCAATTACTGGTCCTATTGGGAAGGAATGTGCAGATTTGTGGCCTAGGATTGCCAGTGCAGCCAATGCTATTGCTTAGTGTTACCCTAGAGTTTAAATCTTCTCCTTTCTGTGGTTACAGCAGCTCATCATTTTTGATATCCCGGTTTTATAGTACTAATTTATTACCTCTTTGAGAGATTTGATGCAATATTTTTGAGACTTAGGATTAGATTGAGTTGAAGGAATTTTCTCATTATCATGCCTCATGGATGTTTTTGATAGTTTATAACTTGCAAACATCTCAGATTTTTTGGTCTTTGCATTCGTCTATTTAATTTAGTTGCTTGCGTTTGCTTATAAATCTCAGATTTTTTGGTCTTTGCATTCGTCTATTTAATTCTAATGTTGGGTCATACTAATATTGACAATTTCTTTAATGTTTAATTTAACAGTCAGGTTGCTTATTGCGTTAGGTTGAAGTGGGTCAGATCCAGTTTAAATGTATAAAATGATTCAAAATGACAAATGTCGAATGTCCTCGGCTTAGTTTTTCATAACTGTTGTAAACTTCATCATCAACATTGAATGAAGAAAAGGATAGCTCAACAAAAAAAACTGCCACCAGGATTTCTCATGTCACATGCCCAATAATACATGTGGCTGCTTGAAAAACTATCAACGCTTATTCTCAGATTTCCAAGAGCAGCCTCTATACTAAAAGAGGACGGAAACACCTTGATATTAGCAAGCAAGTTGTTCAGAGATAAACTTGCTAGATTTCATTCAGTTTCCTTTACTAGAAAAATTTGTGCACTGAGACATCTTCAATTCTAAATCGGATACAACTCTAGAACTCCCTTTTCCTAGCAAACCTTTCACGATGCCAACCTCCTTGTTTTTTGGAAACTGTTCATCGTATTCCAATCGGATATCATGCTTTTCATTAAAAGAATAACCAACAAAAAACTTTGACAGTGAATGCGCATGTACCGCCAAGAAGCTGTGATCGTGATGAATTCAAGATTATCTAACCAATAGAGGAACTTAGATTAAAAAATATTTGCTTTCTTTAAAGCCAAAACTCCAAAAGGATAACTGCAAAAAGTTAATGGAACAAGTACCAAATCACGTCAAATCATGGAAGCAACTTTTTATAAGCATGTTTATCTAGTTATCAATTCATTTAGGCTCAAAGATGAGTGAGAATAGAGTTTAAGAGCATACAGTTTTAGGCTGTTGACCCAAACCTTCTTTCGAGAAGGCTTTAGTTTTTGTCTCCTTTTCACAAATCTTGAATCTTTCCATTTCACGCTCAATAAGTTTACGAGCATCCAACAAAGCCTGCTCGTAAGACGCACTGACCTGTACCAACAAATATCAAAATAGAAAATAATTAATCTCAATCATCAAGATTTTTTTTAAAAAAAGGAGACAAACTTCTTTATTAATAATAAAATCTCAATCAAGATTTACAATTTCATTATTTAAAAAAGATATAATAAAAAAATATAAATTTTTCAAATAAATAAAAAAAAAACTGCTATCATTGAGAAATAATGAAAGAATGCAAGGCCATACAAAAAACCCACTAAAGAAAGGGTTTCCAACTAGGTAAAATAGAGCCTAGGGAGTAATTACAAAAAGCCGTCGAAACCGAAGCCCGAAGAGAAACGTGAAACCTCACCAAGGACCAAAACTCACTAGGATCCCTTTCCACACCTCTAAACACCCTATTATTTCTCTCCCCACAAATCACATACTAAAGCACACACCCTTGCAAACCAAAGAAAACGCCATTTCTCACTGAAGGGCAGGTGGAAGAGAAACTCCTTGAACATTGAACGAACATCTCTCTGGGTAGCAAGCGAGACATAAACTTCTACAAGAAATAGTTCTAGACTGATTTTGCAAAAGGGCAATCCCAAAGAAGGTGGTCCAGATTTTCCTCCGCCTTTTGACAAAGAATGCAACGAAAGGGGCTTGTTAACGAAGATAACTTTCTCAAAACCTTGCCCATTGTATTTATGCAACCAAGAAAACTTGCCAAAAAAACCTGACTTTCTTTGGAATCTTAATCCTCAATAAAACATCAAAGACCAACTCAACAACGGAAGAAGGATCATTTAAAATTCTAAAGAAAGACTTATAAGAGAAACCCTCCACCAGATTAGGACTCCAACTCGAACATCCATTCTCCCCAACCTAAAGTCAAAACCCTCAATCAAGGAAAGAGACAAATTTCCCAGACCAAACCAGAACATCTAACACTAAACAATTTTTCAAAGAAGGCAGGTGGTAAAACCTAGGAAACACCGATGAGAGAGTTCTATCTCCCACCTAATGATCCTACCAAATAGAAAAAAAACATCAACTATATTGGATAGCTCTCTTGGTTGACAAAAATCAATCAAATAAATTGATGCAACGTGTATATTCTAATTATTCTAGACAAGGAATATGAAATAGATATTAATATTATAAGTAGTAATTAGAATATTTAAGTAAGACAAGGTATACAATACTACTCTCATAAAAAAAATAAACAAATAAACAAATAAGTATTAGAAATTTAGAATACTAATAAATTAGATATAACTATCCACGAATCTTAGAATTAGAAAGGTTGGTTCTTTACATTTCAGATCAAGGAAAGTAAGGACTACTTCCAATCATAAGCAGATTCTCTTGAAGTCTGAAGACTAACTCTCGTGCAGGGGTCCAAAGCCCTCTCAAATTTGAAACTGTTAGCTGCAGCACTAGTCCTTTTTGCCTCCCTCTGGAAAAATGGTGGAATGAAATTAGTTGGGGGTTGGCCAGATTTTACGTTGGATCATTAGCCTAATTCCTAAAGCAGCAAAGGAGCATATTATAATCTGGAACAAGAAAACGCTAGGCAACCTTATATTTCTTCAAGAACAAACTTGGCTAGTGGATTCAAAGAAATACACCACCTCATAGAGAAAGGGAGAGCTTTCAACCATAGAAGAGCTGAACATGGACTTCTTTCAGAGAAGTTATAAAACCTCAAGAGGATGAGAAGTCAAGTTCTTGCCACTATGTTGTGAACAATAGAAAAAAAATTCTGAACTTGAAGATTCGAATAGAGAATTGAAGTTTGGCTATGGGAGAAAACCATTATGGGGGGGGGGGGGGGGGATTGACCTTTAAGATGATAATATGTAGCGTATCCACTAAGGCTTGTGGGAGAGGCTGTTATGTTTTTTCAAAATTTCATGGAATGGACAAAAATCATAATATTAATTCCTCAGGCAATGCAATAAAAGTACATTGTGGACAAATATCAAATATTGGGTCAGGATAAGATGCAATGGATGATGGACAACTAAGGTGAACACTATAGGCTCTGTTTCATCAACCAACCTCCATCCCTACAGTCTACTGTTGTTAATAAGAACTTGACCGAAGCATAATGGAAGACCAAGTATGAGTATCCAAAAGAAAATGAGGTTTCCATTAGAGCACTTCAGCAAGATGGTTCAACATTGGGTTTAGAGTCCAAGGTAGGATCTCCACATTCGGTCCATCTCATATAAGCTATGTTTAGAAGTTACGAGCAATAACGTTTGGATCTCTAAAAGGTAAACGGACTTAAATTCCCAACAATAAAATGCGTGTTCGAGTGATTGATTTGATATGTACTAACTACTAAGAACTGACTGTATAAGCAAATAAATAAATAAATAAACCCCATCCTACGAGTCAATGTGCCATGGAAAGTTCACAGAAACCACAGTAACTTTGAGAGCATAAAGAAGCAAGATAGGGGAAAACCTTCTTATCCTTAATCTCACTGGACTGAATCCATGTCTTGATTTGGTCCCTATATCTCTGAAGCTTCTTTATCTCCTTCTTCAAGTCCGCCTCAAATTTCTCCTTCTGATTGGAATTGTCGGTATCATAAACCTAGAAACGAGACAAACACGAAAAAGTAAAGACCCAACTCAAAATTTACAGGCAAAGCTCACATTCTCGGAAGCGAGTGAATGGATGGGGAAATGAACCTTGTTCCAAATGCTGTCAAAGACGTCAACCCCTTCTTGGACCTTCTTGAGAACTCGGTCAATTTCCCCTTGGAGCTTTCGACTCGCACCCATGACAGAAGTAGAGATGTAGATTTCAAGAATGAATTGGCCAAAAACAAGACGGTGGAGGATGGGAATGGAAGGGCCGATGAACAATCAGATTGGCTCAATCCCAGCCGGGTCTTTCTTGTTTCGTATGTATGTACGGGCATCGGTTGCAAAGAAGATGATCGATTGAGAAGACACAAACGACGGTCTGTGTAAATAAAGGCGCGATCGCCTACTCACTCCGCACCATACTATTTTCTTTTAACATACATTTTACATTTCTACCTCAAAATTAACTTAAATATTTAAAAATATAACAAAATTTTGTTCACACTTATATGTTTATATGTATCTAGTGACAAAATATCTCAAATAAGTTATACAAAATTAGAGGTAAAAGTATTGTAAAAAAAAAAGTCGAGTTTGTAATGATATACGCTAGAGAAACATAGAAAATGGGATAGGCCAATTGCATACACTTTGAGTGTCATTTTCTATATCCCTTTCCTATTTAATTTTGTTATTAGTTTATTATTTGTATCATTTGCACCCAATTAATTGTTATAATTTATTTTAAAGTTAATTGCTCACATTTTTGTATTTAGGTTGGTTGAATTTTCTTTGAATATTTCTATTACCAATCCCGTTATGAAAATTAAATGTGTATTTGTAATACATTTTCAAGTGGTTAAATTATAAAATGGAAAAATTTTCAATTTATATTCCTGAATTTTGAAGTTTGTATCAATTTAGACCATAAACTCTTAAAGTTGTATCAATTTAGACCCTAAACTTATATAATCGTATCAATTTATGTTTTACTTGAAAACACTTATGAAAGTTGAGGATTTAAATTGATTAATTTATGAAAGTTTAAGATTTAAATCAATACAATAACGGTTAGTTGGAGGTTTAAATAGATACAACTCTTCAAAGTTCTAAGGTTTAAATAATTAATACAATTGTTAGTTTAGTTTAGGGTTTAAATTGATACAATCTCAAAGTTTAGGAGTATAAATTAACATTTGCTCTATAAAATAAGTTGTTTTGAAAAAACAAAATTATGTGTTTAACAACCCACTTAAAATGAATTTTAAAAACAGGAGTTTATAAAGGAAGGTTTGTGATAAACACTTAAAATCAAACATCTAGAAAAACGAATTTTAAGTGTTTAATGATCAGTCTCTCTTAATTTGTGTGAAGAACTTTATACACCACCTCTAGCAATCATCTTCGACCAACATTTGGTCGTTGTCTCCAACAACCGCCATCGGCCAACTGTTTGGCCACCATCTTCAGCAACCATCGGCCGCGAACCTTTGACCAATGCCGCCACCCAACATTCCCACCAATTTCTTATTACCGCTATAAAGCAACCTAAAGCTACAATTTTTAGCAATCAGCCAATCATCGTTGGTCAACCTTAGAAAACCGTGGGCAACCACCAACCGACCTCCGACCACCATTTTTTTTAGCAATCTTTAGGAGTCACCTTCAACCACCCTTCTCAACAACCATCCATAATCTTTAACCATCGCCTTCACCGATAAATTCTTTTATAGTAATTTGAAATTAATAAAAACAATTTTTTAGCATATAACAAATTAAACAAACTTTTACATATTTTTTAAAGAGTTGTCAAACTCGAGTTTGATGAAAAACTATGTTTAGATGAAAATGCGTTTTTTAAAAAACATTTCTCCTAATTTGCACTAAATTGGATGTTTGAATTAAATTGAATTCTTGAATTTGTTCATGCACACTTTATTAATTGGAAGCAGCTAATGTTTATGTATGAGATTATTCTCTTAAGTTATTTATTAGCAAAAATTGTTAATTTGTCTAATTGACCCACATTTGAAAACCTGTTTTAATTAGTCTTGACAAACTCATTCACTATAACATTGAATTGCTATAAATTATCATTAAATATTTAGGTGAGCAACAAAAGTTGTTGATAACTTTGCCTAATGCCATACTTATTAACTTGATTTTAAGAGACTATTAATCAACTAAGTGCACATGAGAAAATAATATCAATTTAAACCTAAACAAAGTTTGCATAAATTAAATTTAAACTACAAACTAACCATTGTATCAATTTAAATCATGAAATATATCAATTGAAACTCTAAAATTTTGCAATCGTATCAATCGGAACTCTTTATTATATTTGATTTGAATACACTTTTAAAATTCAGAAATTAAATTGATACGTTTATTAAAGTATATAGTGATATTTAGAAAAGAATTGTATAATAGTTCATACACTTAAAGCAAGTCAACGATACAAGAGTCAATGCAACCATTCATGACTTAACGGAGTAAACAAAAAAAATCAACGCCTCAAACACTTCTTATCTTGAGAAATGATGTTTGTTCTTTTATTTTGAGTTTTATTATTTTGCAACAATCATAACTTCGCTTCTTTTTCCAACTCTCACATAAAAAGTTATACAATTGTCCAATAGTTAAATTCAAATATTTTTGCAATTGAGAAATTTTGAAAATGATATTTGGTCTCTCAAAAGTCAATTAGTGTAAACAATTGTAATTAATCAATATCTATCACTAATAAATTGTGATATGTTACTATAATTTTTAAATAATTTATTCCTTCTACTATATTTGAAATAGGAGTGTCATTTGGGTTGGGTTGAGAGATATTCTCAACCCAACCCATATTTTTCGGTTATATGGTTTGACAATTCGAATAATCCGAACTTAGTTTTCAACCCAATCTATAAATTATGGGTGTGGTTGTCAGGTTGTATTTTTTTTTTTTTTCGTTTTACTTTCTAACGAGAAAGATGAGATATGACGGTGATGGCGAAGATGACCGAAAAGGGAGAGAGGAGACCGCGAAGATGAGATCTAATGACGGAGACAACCGAAGAAGACCGGAGGAGTCAAAAACAGAGATGGGCTCACCGATTGTGAGGGAGAAGATCGGAGACTGAGGTGAGAGTGAGATAGAAGAGAAAAATCAAAGAGGGAGACTGTGAGCGGCGCACACGAGGGGAGGAAGACCTTGACCTAATATATATATATATATATTAATTCAGGTTGAGTTGGGTGGTTGAATCGAATTTTTCAACCCAACCCGGAAAAATCCAATTTTTTTCAGGGATAGTTATAAATTTAGCAATTAGATTCAAAATAATTAAGTATATAGCAACATTTTAAAAAATTTGCAAATATAGCAAAATTTGTCAAATTCTATCAATGATAGAAGTCTATCACCGATAGACCACGTTGTAAATATTGGTCTATCACTAATAGATCATACGAGTCTATCAACGATACAAGTCTATCCGCGATAGTTTTGCTATATTTGTAATTTTTTTAAAATATTGCTATATCCTTAATTATTATTCCTCAAATGGTCATCAATTACAATTACTCATTTTTTAACCCACCCAACCCACATTTTAACCTAACCCAATCCAACCCTCATAATATGAGTTAGGTAGTCCACGTTATTCGAGTTCAACTCATATTCTTACTCCCCTAATTTGAAACAAATCATAATAATTACGTTTTCTAATAATTATGTTTAGAAAACGTACTTTCTCGTGGTACTAATAGTTTTTTTTTTAGAATTTTCTATTTATTTTACATTGACAATATAATAACTTGTTTAACATTTTATCAAGGTTAATTTTCATAAATATAACAAAATAACAAAATATTTACGAACTGTGTAACAAAATAAAAAAGTCCATGAACTCTGTCATTTTTTAAAAACATTTCAGGTTTGTCTTTTTCTTTCTTCTCTTCTTCTGCATTTTTTCTTTTATATTTTTTTGAAATCATTTTTTTTTTCGATCAATCATAAATCTTGTATTTTTTTCAAAGTATTATTTGGTTCAAGATTGTATACCAATTCAATATCGTGTAGCAAATATAAAAGATTTTGGTACATGATCTTGAACAAAAATCGTTGAGATATTGGTACACCATCATTTAGATTTGACTACCAAATCTCTAAACGATATTAGTACAAAACCGTATACTAAATATAAGAGATGTTGAAAAAAAAAATCATTCGGACATTGATAGACGTTTGTGTACCAAATCTAAACAACCAAAGATCATTTAGATGTGGGCGTACCATTGCAAATTGTGAATCATGATCATTTATAAAAGAATTACGCGCATGTGTTGACTGTATTTTCCATTGTAGGCCACTGTTTTTTCGCTTTTCGAAATTGTTCTATACACTGAAAATATTTTACCTATCTATTATATTTTAAAAAAAAACACATCTATCAATCTACTATCTATTAATATTCTTTTTCTATTATAAAATTTCTTTTGAATAGATGTCTTACTATCTGTGTCAACTCAATTCCCATACGGTTAATTTAGTTTTTTTTCTATAGTATAACACCCAATCATTTATAATTAAAGACATCTATAAATAACTTGCACTTTGAATTTATTTAACAGAACAGACTCAACAATTAATCTCATGAGCATAAGAATTCAATCCGTTGTTGTCTTGGCAATGTTCGTTTGTTTTGTTTCATCAACAAGTATGCATTTTTATCTCATAATTAACATTTTTTATTTTCATTACGAATTGTAATGTTTTCCAAAACAATAACTTAATTAATGTTAATTATCTTTGGTCTAATGCAGTTGAAAGAGACATCTACATGAGATGTATTCGGCCATGTTCTGACAACTACAACGATAATTCATGTTATTATGATTGCATCCGATATAATAAAGGCACTGGATTTTGTTATCCCAAGCTACCTAACATTTCTAATGAAAAAGATGGTTGTTGCAACAATCGATTGAGTTAAAGAAATATATTTTCGTGTCTCTTTAAGAGATCGCATAACATTCATCTATAATTTTTAAATGAAGTTATACTACACTGTCTCTTCTATCTTTATTTTTTTAGTACAACAAATTAAGGTGGGAGATTTGAATCACACACAATATGGAGTAGTAATTATTACCAACACAAAATATGATAGACATGGTTGTATTTTGGAATCAATTGATATTATAAAATTTTGCTATTTATAAATATTTTTAGGTTTTTATCATTTACAATAGTTTTCCTACTCCCTTCCTTTAGAAAAATGAGAAAGAACGAAGAAAAGAAATCCAATACAATATCACTCATGTGATGTGACCAACAATTAATTATCTATAAGGTAACTAAGAACAAAGTTAATGTAGAAGATACCAATCAATGAAAATAAAAGTCGATAAAAATCAAGAAGATGCTAAAGATTATATCAAATGGAATTTTAAAAAGTTAAATCAAAATAAAGTGGGAAATAAATTGTAAAAGATAAAAACATGGAGAAACTTGCAAATTTGACAAAGAAAAAATGTTGTAAACAAGAAAATAATATTTAAACTTTAAAAATTGTGAAAACAAATATAGGAGAAAAAATGTCAACGTAAATATGCTATGTTGATGTCAAATTTTGACCTATAATTTTACCGTTTTATAGCAATAATAATAAATTTATAATTTGAAAATGAGAGAACTTGCATAATAAAAAAAATGACTATAATAATATCTAAAAAAAGTCATAAGTTTTGTTTATGTGAAGTCACGTGGAGAATGAGATAAAGGTAATTCCGTAATAATAAGGATTATCTGGATCTTTCCTAATCCTAATAAGTTTTGATTATTTATTAGATAAAATCTATTTTATCTACTATTTTTCTTTTGTTATCTTATTAAGGTTTTACATTGTGTACAAATCTTTCTTGGGTCGATATCGACCGACTCAATATCATTGGACATAGCTCTGTTGTCGGGCCTCGCTTTACATGACTACGTTGGGCCTCTAGCTCTCGACTTAACATAAGAGACTCAACTTTAGTTGGAGTTGAGGCTAACCAGGCCTAATTTAGGACTTACTAGAAGAATAGATAAAATAGCACAATAAAAAAATATGAAAAAAAAAACTACTAAAACAATGTCTTAAATGTTTCTATAGTTATTATACTATATTTTAAGTCCATTATGGTTATATATATAAGAAAATGTTTTATAAATTTTGGTAAAATTTATGAACAAATATGGGCATTTTATTGAATGTGACAAAAGGAATCTAAATTTAGTACTACTACTTATATTAATTTTACCCACAAATTTTCATTAATAAATCTAGGTTACTCATATTACCCGCGTGTCTCAAACATTACAACCTCTTCTTTATTTGGAAAAGTAAAAAACAAAACAAAAATAAAAGACAGAGGAATTGTCTTATATTCTAAGTAAGGTTGTCCATCATTTTGAGGCGGTAGCGTGAGATGTAATAGAACCATTTATTCCATTATGAACAAGGTTAATGTTGGCTACTTTTACTTCTTCACATGGTTGGTTGCTACTACAAATAAGTTTGACTGCCACTGGAGTTGCAGAACTTCCTCTAACGTTCTTGAAGCTCACGTTATTAATCTTAATATTTGACGGAATCTGAAAAATGAAAGTGAAAATTAAAGTTTATTCATGAAGTTAGCATACATGAAGAATTTAAAAATCAAAGTTTTAAGAATGTGATCAATACCTCGCGATTGCACTGATTCCATGGACAGTACTCTTGGTCTATGAGAATTGGGGTGCTAACGTTGACCATTGTAATGTCTGAAAAATGCATGTTGGTGGCAATACCAGCAACAGGAGAGGCTGATCATGTTTTGATCCTAATACCATTAGTGGTGTTCATTATTGTGCAATTCTTTACTACGACACCTTCACTCGTTTGCTTCCATCTCCAAGTGAGATGCAATCATCTCCTATTGTTATTCGAGATTTTAAGATTGAGATCCCAATTGATTGACCAATGTGTATTCCATCTGTGTTGGGACTATCTTCTGGTGCAATTATGTTGACACCTTGGAATGTGAGGTTGTTGCACCCTAGGATGTTGACATGGAAGTTTTTGCTATCGAGTGATGTTATTCTCCTCACAATTGAATTGGTAATGAAGTCGAATCTTAAGCTCTGTTCATTTAATATGGGATCAATAAGTCGTGTCAAGTGATAGGGCCATGCACAAACTATTAGGGAGGGATGAAAATTATGAGTTTTCTCTATCTATTTAGTCTTGATATTTTTTTTTTAAAAAAGTAGCTATTTTACCTAATTTTTTATGGTTAAATTTCGTTCAATATTTAATTTTTGCAATCATTATCTATTGTATTAAGAACACATTTACCAAATTGTAAAAATGAAAATAATAGAGAACAAAATCTAACAAACCACTCTAGAATGAACAAAGATGAATGAGGTTAATGAATAGGAAAACATAAGGTATAGAACTTACAATAGGGAGGTTAGCACAATCTATACGTTTACATGCCTTTCCTTGGCCATAAAAAACTCCTCCACCTTTAGTGTCATTCTATCAACATATGCAAAAGCAATCCAACTATCTCGATGAGGGTGTTTTGGAGCTTGCAATGTTCCACGAACTCGAATTTCAATAGGGCTCTTGCAAGGGCCTTTAAATTCTCCTTCTCTTACTTTAAATATTCCCTTTGGAATAACCAACGCACTTGGACGAACAGATTCACATGCGTCATTCCATGCATCTTTCAAAGTCTATGTTTCACTAAGTAACAAAACTACAAAAGTTAGGAAAAACAATTACTTAATTTATTAAGTCATCACTTTGATATATACTTTTATCGTGTGTTTATACCTTAGTGACATCGGCACCAGACACAATATTACCATACTTCCTTAAAGGAAAAATAACGTCAACATGAGATCGAGACTCAATAGTAAATGATAGCAATGACATCAATAATGTAGTAACCAAAAAGTTTGAATACTTAATCACACCCATATCGTTTTTTTTTCTTTCTTTTTTTTCTTTTTCTTTTAAGTTTTTCTTTATGTTTGATGTTTGAAAACTTTGTATGAAACAATGGTATTTTATTTTGCATTCATGATCTCTATATATATCAATTGAAGATAGGAAGACAAGATGCAATGAACCTAAAAGGGGTTATGAGGGTTGTGAACTTGGTGTGTGATATATTGTTTAATCCACCTTCTCTCACTTCTACCTCACAAATTTGATAACTAAAATTTGTTTATTGTTCATAAATCATTATATTAATTGGGTATGGTGCAAAATTTCCTTCACCCACCAAGGTAAACGATGACATTTTTTATAAGAAACAAACAAATTTACCAAAACAAGAACCCCATCATGGAAGAAACAAAACCAAGGATTATTTATAACGATCTAGATTTTTTTTAATCGTCACATCGTTATAGTGTTGTTGAGTACCATTTAGAATATCTATGATTTTTATGGTTAGAAGTAAATAGATGTAAATGAAAATATTAAAAAAAAAATGTATTACGAACGAATAGTTGGTTTCTCATAAAGATAAGGAAAATTATTGATTTTTTATTGCCAATTATTGTATAATCCAATAGACTTTAAAGATTATTGTTTATTTCTATGTTTTTAGTGCCATCGTGTCACGCAATCAAGTTCATAACGGAGATTTTGCATAATTCATATATCCATATCAAATAAATCTCTTGATGCAACTCTTCTTATTTACTACTATGATATTAACATTAGCAAATATTGATTAATCAATGGTAGACTTTATTATATTTACAATTTTTTTAAAATAATGTTATATACTTCTTAGTAAAATTGCTACCTATTATAATTTTATAATAGCATATTATTTAAGGGCTTAGTAGAAGAATAACAAAATATAAAGTTTATTTTGGTTAAATGGAATTTTTTAATTTAAATTGATAAAATAGCAAAATCGAAAAATATGAAGAAAAAAAAGCTGCAATGTCTTAAATACTGAGTGAAAAACTTTATCCCAAATACAATTATTCAACAAACTGAATATCCCACAATTAACTCAAACTCCAAAAAAACAATGATTACATCTATCCCCTAATTTTTACCTATGAACACAAACAAATCAATTAGCACCGGTCAAAATCCTAATTTTCTCCCAAAAGCTGAAAATCATCACCATCAAAGCTTCGTCTCCTTCAAACCTTTAAATTCTTCATACATTTGGCACAAAGCAAATGATTTTTTTTTGTCGAGTAGCTTCTTCGTCAAAAAGTAATTTGTGCTGCCACCAAAATATTATCTTTAAAATAAAAAGCAATAAAAAAATATGAATAAACCTAATTTGCACTCAAATTAAGAAATCTAATCTAAAAGATAATTTCAAATTTTTATTAAAAATATATATTATTAATTTAATAATAATTACCAATATTGTTAATAAATTGTTTAAAATATAGGAGAGGTTGCGGCAATCTTGTTCAAAACAAAATAACAGGTTTAGTTAGGATTTACCAAATTTGTAGGCTATTTGCAAAATATACTGTACTTGTAATATATGAATTATCCTATAACTAGGTAGATTCTGGTTTAATATAATTTTAAAAAATGAGGCGGGCGACGCTTTTACTATTTTTCACTTTTTGTCAATTTTTAAGTTGATATCTACAATTTTGCTATTTCTAAAGTTATCTCCACAATTTATCCATATGAGTTTCTCTTCCTCTCCTTTGATCACATTCTACCCTTGGTTTTAGAATCCACCCATAACATATTGAATAGTAAAAAATAAACCTAGAAACACGATCCAGTACAGTACAGTTTAATAATTAGACTTGAGTACATTAATCATTGATATATTAAATATACAGTCATATTAATATATATATTTCATAATTGGTATATTAATGATATTATTTATAAAGTAATTTTTAGTTTTATCTATCACTTAAATAATAATATATTGCAAATATAACAATTAGATTTAAAATCTAAATAGGTATGTAATCTACAATTCAATAGGAAGCTAAAATTCAAATCAAATTATGAATTAATAGTGATCAATGAACGGAATATAAAAAGCATTATCATTATCAAAATGCATGAATAAAATAAGTTAGCAATATGAAGTGACTAAAATAATTAACCAAAGACAAATATACCAATATATATGAAATCAAATCTCTAAACATAGAGTGTTCACACGATTGTATGAAAATCCCAATATAAAGAAGAAGTATTAATCAAGATACTGAGAAAACTCTCTAAGCTTATAATGCTTAACTCACTTGTTGATCTCAACATGAAATTCACAATCGTGAGCCTTAAATTTCTTCCCGTCTTTTAGTCTAAAACAAATGACACAAAAAAAAAACTTCTTCTCTCTCTTTAATTAATTGGTCTCTTCCAATGATAATAAATGCAAAGGGTGAGGATTTAAACCTCCCTACAGATCTCAGTTGAGCTAAGCTCATGTTGTCTCAACGATATTATTTGATTTGGTCTTATTATTATAATTATTATGGTTGGTTGGTGTATTGTAGGATAGAAAACAATAATGTATAGATAACCTCCAAATTAGTAATGTTGCCATTTTTTTTTTCTAATTCTCTCAACCACATCATCCTTTTTATTCTTAAATTTGTTCCCATTTTGTTGTTTACACTCCTGTATAATTTCAATATTATGATTCTAAAAAAAATGTCATTAGCACTTTTTAATTTATTCTTATTTTGTTTTTTCACTGCTGCTATATAATTGATTTTGAAGGAAGATTTTAATAAGATCTTCTGATTCGTAGTAAATATACTCGTCGAGAGTTTGTAAAAACTTCTGATACCCATAGTAAGTTGTTGGGAGATAGAATAACAACTTTCAACGTCTGTTGTACAATGTTTGAAGATTAATTATTTCTCGATTGATTAACTTTCGTGGGTTATTTATTGCGTTGAAAGAGGCCTTTTTTTCTTCTTGCAATAACCTTTGTTTTATTTGCAAATACCCTTATATTGTTATTGCTCACGTAAAGCTAACTCTTAATTCATTGACAAGTCCATTATGTATAAATTTTGTCAGAATAGACATAAACTAATACTATTTAAATTACCCCCACAAGTGTGTTAAGCACTTCTTTGTATCACTTTTAATTCCCCAAAAGGCATGGTCTAGTCTTATATATGTGTGTGTAAATTAAAGCTCCAAATCCAACCAATTGTGTCAAATGAAAGGAGTTGTTGAGCAAACAATTCATCACTTTTGCAAATGAAATGATAAACATGACCAAAGACACTCACACACAACACACTAGCCTTGAGTTCCTATAAACAACAAAGTATAGCCAAATTGGTAGTAGTAGAGAATAATCAACATATGGAAGTGGAAATATATATGTTTAAATTAAGGTACATGCACATGCAATAATAATATGCCATTTGGAATATATCCTTGACTCAAAATCTCATGATTTCTATTATTTTCTTGCAATATTATGAAAGACTCATTACAACATATAAACTCCAACTTGATTGAAGAAGCCAATATGATACTCATCAATCATCACGCCTTCAATTGAAGTACTCATGATTTTACTTTGTTGGGTTGGATTGGGTGTATATAGAAAATGACTGTTTATAAATGGAAATAAAATGTCTTTTTCTTGGCGAATATGTCCCTTTTCCCCTTTTGGTAGAAAGGTGAAGATGATAGAGTAGAAGTGCTTGTACCAATTTGAAGTTTCAGCTTAACTATACATTTTTTGGGAATATATTATATGTACTTTCATAATATTATGAAGATTGATTGATATATATTGAATGAGTAACACACAATGTTAATGGGTTATTAATTGATCCGTTTTCAATTAAATCAAAATATCTACAAATATAATAAAATATTATTGTCTACCAGATAAATAAACACTAATTATAAACTATATCATCAACGTCTACTTTCCTATATATTAAAATTATTTCAAAATTTGAAAAATCTTTTAAGATATTAATTGAGACAACTATCAATTTTCATATAATTACACCAAACTTTATTAATTATTATTATAATTTTATAATTGACACATCTTTGTTTATGTTGATTCATATAATTATATAGTTTTAAAGACATGAATAGAATATAGTCAAATGTTTTTGTGAGCTTTGATTCATGGAAACACGCAGTATGAATTATATATATAACTAAAAATTCTAAAATAAAATGTACATTCCAAATTATCATTGCATGATGGAGATTAAGTCAAGACAAGAATTTTTTTTCTCTTTCATAGATATTAACATAAGAAATATATTCTGATGGAGATCAGTTTGGTTGCCAACTAATATATGAAAATGGTATGCGAATATATGCCCGAAAATGACATTTTGACTCGGCTGGGAGAGTTTCATATAAAATGCAACCATATGATATATCAAAATGTATATATTATTATTAATTATAATTTGGAGATAGGGCAAATTAATTTTTAATTGAATCGAATAGGGCATAGTTTAAAGATATGTTAATCATTAATATTTAACAAAATTGTATAAATATAAAAAGAAAAAAAAGTTGCAAAAAAGTTATGTGGGAACTAGGGAACCCATTTTTTGTGGCATTCACGAAAGAGAATATATTTGTTCTTGACTTAGAGAATCTAACCCTATAAAACATATACCATATTGTATATATATATATATATATCTTATGATCATCTTTTGGTGTGAAGTTCATATGGATTCTCATGTTCTCATTCTCTTTAACATGGACGGAATATAATTTTTTTTTCTTTCTAAAATATAAATTTTACCTAACTTTTTCCTCAACGAATAGCATTCCGTGGTCATTTCTTACTTTCTTTCTCAACTCTGCCACAATCCAATGCTCTATAACTAATTTTTTTAGTTCTCAACAACATGTGGGGTTGACCGAGAGTATATGCTTAAACCAGATTGGTCTTATATGACTATGTTATAATAGAATTTTTGGACTAGATCAATTTTAACTCTAAACATGTGTCATGTTGTATTAACTAACTTTGGAGTAATCTAAACTTTTAGTTTAATCAATGATTTTGATCATAAACTTAATTATATAAGTTTTATAGTCATTATAACTCTCTAATAATAAGTTCTTGCTTCAAGTATTATATAAGCTTAATGAATTATAAAACATTGTATAAAATTGATAAATTGATAAAAGAAACAACGTTAGATTTTTTTATTTTTTTTTGGTTAAAAGTTATGAAATTTGGGAATATTATTCAAAAGTTTGATTTGTACATTTGTCAAATTTATAGTTTTTTGTACAAAATTTTATTTTATTAAAAAACAATGAGTCATAACATTTTTACACATTATTAGTTAAACTAGCAAAATTCGAATCAAGAGCTTAAAAATTGCGAACGCTTATGAAATTTAGAACTATAACCAATCAAATTAAAAATTTATGGTTTTCAAACTGTTGCAACACTGGACAAGTGTAAAGTCAAAAGTGATCATACTTTTCCTACAACTTTTTATATTAGGTTAATGTGTTTGTTCTAATATCATATATATTCATTTCTAGACTATTTGATATGAAGATCAATAGTAATAAGATGACATTGAAATGAAGGAAAGAGTTAGGGTTTTAATAAAGTTTTTTAAGTAGGAACCGAAACACCTCTTGTTCTAGTTATGCATAAAGTTGATATTGGAGAATGAGATATATGGGTTAGAGTAATTAAGTTTATAAATAATATTAATTTGAAATGGGGGACATAATTGATATCTTGTTGTGAAGAAATAAACAAAGAAAGAAGTTAAGAATTAGTAAGTTGGGAAAAGGGAACCAAATCCTTGAACCTTTTTTTGTGTATATATTCCTCTATCCACATGCCACCACCTTACTGTTTGGGAATTCCTTGCTTTTCAACTCTAAAGCCAAAAATTCTTAGATTCCTCCAAACTTAACTCCATATGTACATTTATTCTCTAAATTTATACAATAACATTATAATTATGATATTTAATTTAATTTTTCAAATATTTGATATTATATATATAGTCCTCCCTCTCTTGATAAATTTTCACCACCCCAATTAGGTTAATTTAATTATTATATGTTTAGTACTATTTGGTGAATAGAATGATAGACAGGGCATATTAGCTACAAAGATTGCGTTTAATTCCCGTGGGATCAGAACAGAACCTTATTCATCAGGATATTAGATTATCATATCATTTTAAAATTAGAATTATATATAATTAAGAATAATTAAGAAGGGAAAAGAAGAAGAATAGGGAGATTTAATTTAAGGGGTTTTGTTTTTCTTTTATTTTTGAAATGCATGCATGTATGCATGTATAGATTCATACAGAAAAAGAAATTATAATTTGAAAAAGAAATCTACGAATCTGGAAAGCCGGCCAAGCAAGCCACGAGTCTGAATTCTATTTATATATATATATATATATATATATATATAAAATTAAAATTTAGAAACTTAGAAATATAGAAAAAGAAAAGAAAAGAAAAGAAAATTCATTGGTTGGAGGTCCCACTTGTGCCTTGTTGCATTTGTTGCATTTTGTGCCTTTGGATTCGACGGGGCCTCCTTCCTCTTTTTCTTACTATTTTCAACTATTTCTCAACATTTCCCCCCCTCTTTTTTCTTCCTTATTTTATTTTATTTATTATTATGGATGATTTCAAATACAAAAAAAATGGGCTTTCTGAAAAATATATATACCATCAAAATAAAATAATTTAAAACAAATTTAAAAACGAAAAAAAATTATTGGAACGTTAGATTTGATTAAGATCTTTTATATCGGTTAGATTTTGTTCTAGTCAAATCTAGCTCTTGTATTTAGTACACGATCTTAAACCAAATAAATTTTGAAAATATGAAAAACAATAAAAAAGATTAAAAGAGAAAAAAGAGAATGAGAAATTAAAAGAAAAATTACGAGAAAAGAAAGAAGATGAAAGGAAGCACAAACCTTGAATATTTAAAAAATGCTTGTTTCATAAATTTTTTTATTTTATTAAATGTCATAAATATTTGAGTGTTTTTGTTATATTTATGAAAATTAACCTAAAAAAGTTATAGATATTGTCAATCAATAGTAAACTATTTTAGCCTCTGTTATTAATAAAATTTCTTTTTATTAAGTTATAAACTTCGTTTATCACTAATAGATAATGAAAATTTGTGTTTATTTGTAAATATTTTTAAGGTTTTTTCTAATTTTTATTTAATTATATTTATTATTAATATATATATTTTCTTTATGGGCTGAATAAGTACCAAACTTACTGAAGCAGACAAAACAGAACCGATTCCTTTATTCCATATTCCTTCCTTTCTTTCTTTTTTGTTCCGTCTCTCTCTCCTATGTATCTAATCTTACACTCCCAGTTCTTGGTGCTTTTGGTCTTCCTACGAATCTTCTTCTAAATTCTCGGACGATGGTCTTCTGTTCTTCCCTGCCCCAGCTTTGCTGCTTTCTATATTTGTCTTAATCTATCAGCTTAAGTTTTCTGTTTACTACTGGTTTTGACACCATATCCTATACTACAAGGTACTCTTCAAACCACTACAGTATAATGTATACCCTTCGAAATTCTTACAAGTACTACTTTAGTATTTTATATCTTGTTTGATAATCATTTAGTATTCTTTCTCTAAAAATAGAAATTAAGTTATTATTGAAATATATAATAAGTGATTTAATTAACAACTTCTTAACCCTTTTATTTTAACTATTCTTAGGTTGTAGTCATTTAATATAGTTCCATAAAAAGCAATAAATTTCAACGCCTGACTTTAATACCAAGATCAGAACGAACGAAAGAGAAAGGAAATTAAAAGGGATAAAATAACTTTTAATTTACATTGAATGTATTTTTCTCTTTTCACAATGTCATGTGAAAAGGATAATTGTACAATCTTTTTGTATCTTAAATTATGCTTGTATTATAGCACCAAAAATATTAATAAATGCAAAAAGATTGTTATATAAAGAATAGGGATATATTATCTTAATTTATGCCTACCCTATTTGTATTAATAGTACACAATAAGTCATACATTAAAATCTTGTCTTCCAATTTGTTAACAACTTCATGATCTAAATAGACCTTTAATTTAGTTTGTGAAGAACCCTAATAGATGGACTAACTTTTTGAATTGGTTGTTCACTTAATTAACTTTACACCTAGTATCCACCCATGTTTATAGAAATCAATAATATATATATAAATATAGCTACTATCGAATAAAATGAAAATCGATGCACAACACTAAACGTTTATTTTCTTTTTTTGTTAAATAATATCTTAAGTGGATGATTTGGAGAACAACCTCTAATTTCTTAGTCGAGAATATATATAGGAATATATATAGTTTGTATGTATGTATATATATTATATAGATATGTATGAAGATTTGACAACACATAAGAAAACTAAAACTAGGGGGAAAAAACTTGGATCCATTCGATATTTACAAATTAAGAATCTTAGATTGAAGGAATGGGGTTTGAAGAACGAAAGGGACAGTGGATTCCCTCTTAACCAAAAATTAAAAAGAACTCACAAAGTTCCTTGTCCTAATTCTGGGAATGGGATTCCAATTCCAATTCCTCTGAAAAAAAACGAATTTCTTTTTTTTTTTTCTTTTTCTTTTTCATTTTCTGCTTTTTTATTATATTTTCTCCTTAGCTTCCTTCCTCTTTCTCAAATGGGATTGATTCTAAGCACCAAAATGAAAGCCCTCCTCTATTTCTCTCAATAAACATATTTCAAATGGGGGGTTTTAATTTCATTTTCTTTTTAAAAAGAGAAATTATGGTGAATGTCAAAAATATTAGAAAATATTTATAAAATATAGCAAAATTTTAGATTCTATAAGTGTTCAATTGTGAAATTTTGTTATATTTTGTTGTGTTTTTGTATTTTAAAATATTCTTTTAAAAAAAATTAAAAAAAGAAAGAAAAATAATTGGTTTTTCTCTTTTTGTAGTTATTGTGTGTTTTGTAAAGATTATATTCCTTTGCTCAGTCGCTTTATAAGTTCTCCTTCCTTCCCCCATCCCTTTGATCTCTCACCACAAACCAAACACAATTGATCATCGCACACAACCAAAGAAATAAATAAATTAGATAAGCAAAATCCAAACACCAAGTACTTCAAGCTTCTTCTTCTTCTTCCCTATCTTTGCCTTTTTTTGTACTTTTCATCAGGTAATATTAACTTCTTATTTCTTTCTTTAGTTGTAAAAAAAAAAAAGAAAAAGAAAAGAGAATAACAAAATAAAGAAACTGATGATGATAATACAGAAGGGAAGATCAGAATGTACCATCATCAACACAGAGGGAAGAGCATTCACTCATCAGAAAGGCATATGTTTTTACAAGGTGGTGGAAATGGGGGTGGAGGAGATTCAGGACTTGTTCTTTCAACTGATGCTAAGCCTAGGCTTAAATGGACTCCTGATTTGCATGACCGCTTTGTTGAAGCTGTTAATCAATTGGGAGGGGCTGACAGTAAGTTTCCCCCCTCCACTTTATTTCTTAAATCTTTATTCTTTATTTATTTATCCTTAATTTTTCTTGGGTTATTTTTTCTGTTTAATTTGTAGAGGCCACTCCTAAAACTGTGATGAAAATCATGGGCATTCCTGGACTTACTTTGTACCACTTGAAAAGCCATCTTCAGGTACATAATCTATTTAATTAAAATCTACTTTTGAATAAATACAAGTTTTCAAAAACTGTTTTTCCAAGTCTCATTTGGTAATTCCCTTTAGTTTTTTATTTATTTATTTTTAAATTAAGTTTATTTTCTACATTAATTTCTTGCAATATTTTTTATATTTCTTAGCCAAATTTCAAAAACAAAAGACAAATTCTTAAAAAACTTATGTTTTCATTCTTTTAAAAAAATTTGGCTTGCTTTTTTTTATAGCATATATAAAAATAAAGAACAAGAGCAAGGAATTTAAGAGGGTAAGATAAAGAGTATTTATAAGCTTAATTGTTAAGAATTTAAATAAAAAAATTAATATTTACTAAATAGAGCCTTAGTTTTCAATTTTTGGCTTTTGATTTTGAAAACACACCTAAAATTTAGAAACATCTAATTAAAGAAAAAATAATAATTATTTAAAGGAAAAATAATAATTATTCAAAGGGAACCAAAGCTTTTAAATTTATTGGCGATTTGATTCAATGTATTGTATGTATCTCTGTAATAGTGATCATGAGTTTGAATCGATAATTAATCTCCTTATAAGTTAAGATAAGTATATAGTCTTACGATAATAATAATATTTTTCTTTTTTAAATTTGGGATGCAGAAATACAGGCTAAGCAAGAATTTGCATGGACAAGCAAATGGTGGAAGTGGAACAAATAAAACTGGTAATTAATTAAGCAACCAAAAAAAGAAATCCATAGGCCATACATATTTTAAAAAATAATATGAATAACTGAAGTTGAAATAGGTACGGGTTGGCGTGCAGGAACAGTGGCGGTTTCCGTAGACCAAAGATTGGGAGAGGCAAATGGAGCAGCAGCAGCAGCTCGTACTAGCAATATTGTTGTCGGCCCTCAACCCTCCTCCCAGTCCAACAAGTACTACACCTCAATTTATTCATTTCCTTTTATCAATATGTGTTATTTATACAAAGATTTGATAGAGAGAGATATGTTGCTTGGAGGGTGTAATGTAACTAATGAACAAACTCGGTTTTTAAAAATTTACCATTATTTCACTTTTACAACATTCGTTCATTGCCATGTTACACATCAGTAGTGTGTCTTTATTTATAATTATATATACCCATTTTTCTTTTCCAGAAGCCTTCAAATAAGTGAAACAATACAGATGCAAATCGAAGTGCAGAAAAGGCTACACGAGCAACTCGAGGTATATATATAGTTGATGTGTATATAAAGTTGTATTTACAATTATATACCCTCTTCTCCACTTCATGATATATCTTATGTTGGCTCATATCGAATCTATAATCTAATTAATCATACAAATGACCAATCACAGGGTTGATATCCCTAAAACTTAATTTATATTCGTATATATGTAATTTACAATTTTGACTGTAACAGTTAGAGGAATGCTATATATGTACATCAACTCTCTAACTATACCTCTAAATTTGTACTTCGATGATACTTTCTGATCTCTAATAAAATATGATCGTTCCTTCTGTCCATAAACATAGGAACATGCATATTGTTAATTTTAAACCATTTCCAAAGTAGAGAAATTAACATAATGTTTTACGTGATTGACTGACAGGTACAAAGGCATTTACAACTTAGAATAGAAGCACAAGGGAAGTATCTCCAAACAGTATTGGAGAAAGCACAGGAAACATTAGGAAGACAAAACTTAGGGACAGTAGGACTTGAAGCAGCCAAAGTACAGCTTTCAGAATTAGTCTCTAAAGTCTCCACTCAATGTCTAACCGCAGCATTTCCAGAGCTACACAATCAAAGCCAAAGCCAAAGGGTTTGTACTCAACAACAAAGCCAACCCCCTGACTGCTCAATGGACAGTTGCTTGACATCCAGCGAGGGGGGCTCCAAGGATCAACAAGCCCAACAACAACAACAAGTCCTCCTCCACAACAGCCACTTGGCCCTCCGACCCTACGCAGACCGAGCCTCGTCAGGTGCTCCCGACCACAGGCTTCATGGTCTGTCCATGAGCATTGGACTGGTGCAAGGGGAGAAAGCAGGGCCGGAAGGGTATAATGGGTATTCAACATCTGAGGGTCAGAGATTGTTTGGGAGTAAAAGGACGAAGGATGCAGTAATGGAAAAGGAGACGGGGTTTAGATATAGAATGGATTTGAATAATGCTGGAGAGGATCAATTAATTAGCAATAATAATAATAATGATCATACGTCTTCTACTACTTGCAAGATGTTTGATCTTAATGGCTTTAGCTAACCATTGTTCGAACTTCTTCTTCTTGTTATATATAATCTATTTGGGAGTACTTGTTTATATATATATATATATTTTTTGTGCCTTTGGGTATGGGTAATATGTTTGTGCGAGGGATTTTAAAATGATTAAAATGGTTGTTTCTAAAATCATTTTGAAACATCTTTTTAATAATTAAAAAAAATTACTTTTTAGTGAGTAGTGACCGATTTCAAGATGATTTTGTGTGTAATCAAAGTGATATTAACCATTTTAAAAATAATTTTCATTGCATGCATTGAGTCTCGAAGGAGTTTTTGTTTACACTCGTCCAAGTATTACTCATGTATAGAACATATTCTCATATTCAACAAACAATTTGATTTTTTATTACCGTTGTTGTTATTTGAAAGAGTCTTTTTAAGTATTTTTCATGAAAAAAATGGAGCACTTGAATGAATTCTAATCAAGATGATGCACTCTATCTTTTTCTTTCTAATCACAAATAAAAATTCAAAATATTTTAAAGATAAGTAAGGTTTGGGGTATGATAACTATATAATTGGTCAAGTGGTTAGTGGAATGCATAGAAATAAGTTTACCAAATGATATGATTACTTTATTTTCAATTCTCCTTAGCTTGCTTGGCGCATAAGTGAAGAATGTCACAACTACTAAAAAAAGAATAGGCTGTGACTTGTTTTGAGAAGAGATTTGAATCACGTATTCAAAATTATTGGATAATTGTTTAACAAACAGTATAGTTTATAGTTGATGGTTATGTTTATTTTCTATATAGCATAAAGTTGATAGTTTATGTTTTACTATCTAAACTTGTTTAACATGCATGTAGTTGTACAAATTAAATGTGCAGTTTAGCATAAAGTTTTTCTGAATAATCTCACTCAGAATTTGGATGATTATTTATAGAATCATTTTGCACAAATTTCCATGCTATCCATCTAAACTTGATCTATGTCATTACATGTATTATTAGAACTAGTGATTAAAGAATGTTTAGTTACAAGAATAGTGAAAATAGCCTAGCTCCTTGCTTCCATGTTGATACAAGAGATGAACCACATTAATCTGAAAGGGGAATTCTATTAATTATTTAAATAACTCGTTTATGTGAACTTAAGATTTACGTGATTTAATTATATCAGATGTACAAACATAGTCCAAGTGAGATATTGTCACTACAAGAAAAACTACATACTATGACAGTTGTATACATCTCAAATTGAAAGGAGGAAAGAAAAAACTGTCACAAAAGCTAAAAAACCGCGTTTTTGGCGGGAAAAGACAGAATTGTTCGAATTTCACTTCTCGCGACAGTTATTTGGTGTCATAAAAGATACAAAAAATAATTTATTTAATTTATTAAAATAAAATTTATTTTAAATCAAAAGTTTATTAAAATCAGATTTTTTCCTAATTCTAATTACATTAAATAATTTATTTATTAAAATAAAACATCTCCAAAACCTTTTCTCTACCTCCTTCTCCTCCTCTTCTTCTTCTTCTCCTCTTCTTATTCTTCTCTTTTTTTTTTTCTTCTTCTTTGTGGAAGATCCACGCGTCGCCCCTCCTTGATTTTTCCTCCCTTCCGCTAACCATCTCTCTCCCTCTCTCACCCACGTCGGGAACGACGAGACTTTTCGTCAACGACACGCCCGAAATCCCCCTCTTTCTCTTCTTCAGCTGACACCACCACCCAACACCCCTTGCACCGCTGAACTCACTGGTGAATCTCAACCATTATTTCTATTGTTTGTATTTATACAATATATTAACTTCAAATGCTTTCATTTTACCCACAATGTGATATATTGATGGTTCTTTTTATGAAAAACATCCCTCATAGTTTTGCTTTTATAGGAGATATGTGTTTGTTTTGTCTACCATCCTATTCAATGTTGTTGTTTACGATCATTTTCTAATTTGAATCTACATTTTTTCTTTATGGTTGTCTATGTGATGAAGCATTTTGGTAGCTTACAATGTGTTTGATGAAATGCCTCAATGAAGCATTTGGTTGATTTTTAATTGATTTTTGTTCGTTCGAATTAGGAAATCAAGGCCAAGGGAGATTTCATGGCTATGGGCTGAAGCTTTGAGAAAAAGAGAATGAAAAATGAAATGTGAGATTTTAAACTTTGATGGTGTGTAGGGTCTTTTTGTTTGTCTATGCATTTCCCAAGTGAATTTGAGTACTTTTGATTTTTATATTGATCTTTTGTTTATGGTTGCTATTGAGTTGTATCATAATTTCATGATAGTTATAGTATAAACAAACTATATATATAAACTTGAACACAAGTACTTGTTATCTAACTCATTACTAAATTGTTGTGATATTTGTGAGGTACGACATTTGCTATTAAACCTAAATGTATTACCCTAATTTTGAAACTCATAACAAAGTTGCCCCGATCTCGAAGGAACTTTACCCCGAGTTTACAACTTGTGGGTGATCTCAAAACAACCAATGTCAATATCCTCTTTAAAGATCCTTCCAATACTTTCACCAAGAACAACATAATAATCAACAATCAAATTGTCATCAATTGAAGAGCATGGAGTTGAAATTGGGTTTTAAAGTGGAGTTGAGTGTGGGGTTGGACTTGAAATTAGTCATTGATTTTTTTAGCCTAGCAAATTATCAGACAAAATGAAACAACAATAATAGTGATATACAAAACTTAATACTAGAAAAGTCAATGAGTTCATGCCTTGAGAAATGAGTTGAATGTATTTCACTCTCCAAAGTTCTTGTATTTGTCTCAAATATATATGTGTCTATTGTTTATTAGCTTACCAAAATGTTCTTCAATACATATCTAATGTCCAACTCACAAAGACTTGGTAACACTAAAATGTTCGTCTTCTTTTTGCATAACTATTAAGACATTAGTCTAACCAATTTGTTTAATATCATTTGACAGTATAAAAGTTTATGGAGCCCTTGTTTAGATAGGTTTCTTTTTACTAGTATTTGGAATATATTTATGTATGAGACTTGCACTTTATATTTTCATCCTAAAGTGTACATACTGGAAATGACTTGAAGTTGTTGTGATAAATTTTGTAATAGTACCATCTTACTATGCACGAATGATAAATTTTGAGCAAGAGCCATTGTTGTAGCAAACAGGTTTTTAAGCATATAACATTTCTATTTATAAGCAGTATATCATGTAAATTTTCTCCTAAATCTCCATCAATGACTGCATATTTCTTTCTATACGACCCTTTTTGTAGCATATCTCCATTGCAGCAATGTAATTATCTTATCTTTCTCTCTTCCATTTGTTAAGTATTCTTTTCTTAGATTGCCACTAAGTTCATTAACCCAATGTTGGTAAATATTATTTTATATCTCTTTTTTTATTAGTGATGTTAAACTTTACTCTTAAAATATCGAAGGTGTTGGAACGGTGGAGAAGTGCAAATGCAGTATGCTTTGATGTTGGCACAGTTTGGGTTTAGTGACAATCATTGAGGTGACCTTGCTAGTTCTCAATCTCAAAGGTCAATTGCCAATATTATACAAATTTCACATATATGACTCATGTTTAATTGATCTAGGAAAAATATTACATTATGACCTCCAAATCGCCAAATTACATGCCAATTATTTCATGATTTTAGTGTTCTTACTGCTAGGAGAAAAAATATACATTTTCTTTTATCATTTGTTGATTTTCTGTTGGGATTTTCCATATACTTTGATTCGTTTTTCATTGGGTTTATCCTCAAGGTATAGTTCACTGAAGCCTCGTTAGTAAAACTTTAGACCAATTGGTCATTGTCTATCTTTTGGTATGTACTTTAATCACATCTTTCTTTTGAAATATATATGTATTCTATATGTTTATAATTTTATCATTTAGGCACAGGTTATTTATTTCTTAACTAAAACTAGTCCACACTATACATTATATTTACAGAGTATTGCACTCAATTGGGCAACTGTTTTCAAATCCCACCATGTTTTCATCCACCTTGTGCAGTTGCAGTAGCCGCAGGGAAAAGCACGGGTTCTTTCTTTCTCCTTCACTCTTTGTTTCTTCTTAACCTTAATTGTTATATCTGATTTTGAATAGTTTTGTACATTTTCACATTGGACTTTGTTCCATGGTTCTACTTTGAAGTTGATATCTTTTTGTTTCTAGTCATTTTTCGTGTTTGGTTTATGTGAAGGTTTGCTAAATGCAACTGCACTGTGGCTTTTGTTTGACAATCTATTGCTATGTTGTATTATGTGGTTTATTATTGAATAATCTCGCACTCTGATTTGTTGAGATGCAGTCTAGCAACATTTTCAATTTTAAAAACTGATTTTTACTATAATGTGGAACCTGGTTTGTTCATATTATACTTTATAGCTAATCCATAACGAATTCGTATTTAAGTTCTTTTACTTCTTTCCATTATATCCACCAACCATTCGACATTATCCTTTTAGCTTACTTTCTTAAATTTTTTGTGACTGTCTGCTATATTCATGTTGTACTCTCTTTAAGTGAGTTGTACTCTCTTGTCCTGCGATGTATGCTTATATTCATGTTGTCTTTGTAGGTTCTAATGGAGCCGATAAAGTTCATGAAATTTCCTTCAAAGAAGCTAATTAGGGTCATCAAAATACACTGGCTGTTTTTAGAAATGAAGGATTTGACTATGGTTCAAGCAACAAAGAATATTTTCAGAGGTGAAGGATTACCGGTTGGTTGTTTATGCTTGTACAGAAAATCATGTTATATGTATTATGATGGTATTTACATTGGTTTTGATTAAGAGATGTAATTCCATACTTGTAAATTTTTCAAACTTGATTGGAAATGTACGAATATTACAAAGTGTATTATATCGTATATATATTAATGTGTCAACCATTTGTTTTTATATGGGTGTTATGTATTATAACATTATTGTCATTCAAATGGTTCGTGTAATGCCGGAGCGACAAGGAGAACAGGAAAAAACGGTAGTAATTGAGAAATTTGCAACAGGCAATAAATGTCATAATATATGAATTCGTTACACTCCATAATTGTCGTCAATACTAAAACAATGACATTTTTTTATAAAAAAAAACTATCACGATTGTCTTATATTTGACAGGAAAAAAATGTCGTCAATAGCAAAACAATGACATTTATATTTAAAAAAACTGTCACGATTGACATATTCTTGACATTTAAAAAATGTCATAATAAACGAATTTACAACATTTTTTCAACTGTCGTTAATACGCAAATGATGACAGTTATTTGTTTTCATAATATAAAATATGACAGTTATTTGTTGTCATAAAATAGTAATTAACGACATTTATTTTCTGTCATAAAAAACTTATTGCTTCGAAAACTGTCGTGGAATGACTTTCCATGACTCCCACTTCTATGACTGTAAATAACTGTCACGAATTTTATTCGCGACAGAAAATAACTGTAGTCGTAGACCATTTTTGTTGTAGTGTGTTAGTCATATCTTATACAATAATATGAATAGATAAAGTGTGGATGTGTATGTGGATTAATAATTTATCAGCTATTTTATTAGATTGAATCCTAATATTCGATCTATTTAATAATTAAGAGACATGGATTCTTAATTTTGTATGGACGGAATGGATAGGGACTCATTTCTAAATTGACCATGATTTAACAACAATTCTAATTGGACTATCATATAAGAGACCTTAGGGATTAGTACCCAATATGCAAAAACCACATCTAAATTAATAGATCCACTAAAAGCCTTTCGAGTTTTGGTTGAGTAAGACAATCGTATCTTAAAGTTATCACTACCATGAATTTCTTAATGGAAACCGATACGTCAATTATTCGCGAGGGTTAAATTTATTCCTCATAGATTTAAAACAATTATGTCAACATTGAACCCTTAAATATATTCTCAACCATAAATTTGAAAATTTTAATTATATGTACGGATAATTAGTTATTGTGATATGAAATATTATTTTTCTTTTTAGTCATTATGATTCAGGAGGAAATGAACATTCTAATGTTTAGTTTTCATTTGAATTTTTTGATTAAGAAAAGTATTTAATGGAGATTAAAATAACTAAATGGAGAAAAATTCTCAACCATAGGAAAATTCTCTGAGAGAATCCCTTAGTTTGATCCAAGAAATTCAAATCATGGAGAAATTTTTGAGCGACAAAAAGGGTAAATAGAGATGAGAAGGATGAGATAGGTATCTCAGTGCGCACCTCATGGATAACATTCCTAATTCTCTCATCTTCAGATCTCTTCCACTATTATGGTTATCTTTCTTAAATGTCCATGGGGTAAGATTTTACATATTTTGTCATCTATTCTTGGTTTTCTTTTATCATCTCTCCCTCTCTGATTGCCAATTTCTTCCTTTCTTTACATTTATTTTTTAGTATAATATTGGTTGAATTGAATGTATCTGGATTTGAATTCCTTTTGCATTGTGCTTCTGCAGGGATCTCATCTCACAATATCTAGACAAATTTGATGGTATCTTACCATTTTTCATCTCACAATATTTTGATGGTAATTTAGTATTTTATCGTGATTTTAGCTATCAATGATGAATAGGCTTGTTCAAGAGACAGTCTGGTAAGAGATTCAACTCTTACCAATAGATCGTGTCAATAGCTGAGACTTCCTTAGACCTCCTGCCTAATAAATAAATTAGCAGTTGGAAAATTGAATGAAGCTTCTATGTAAGAAAATTATCAAGGGATGAATAATTAGCAACGGTGGTTTTCAGTATGATATTTGATATTCAACAACGTGCACGAGTTTCTTCATTGGTTTCACACCAATTTACTAGTTACAATCTTACAGAAATATTTAACTCATAATCTTGCAGAGAAGCTTTATACAGCCATGTACAGAACGCAACTGAATATATAATCGATTGATCACACAGCTAGCTGCTGATGTTCTAAAGAATCAGCAGGCTGGGATCCAAGCCACCAAAAGTAAAAAAGAAAGAAGAAACAAAACCTACTATTTCATTAGGTCTCGATAATATAGGACCCTTGAACCTTTACAACCAAAAGCACTCATGCTAAGTACAGGATATGGGTGGGGTCGGCTTCATCCCGCATAGGCATTCTCCTTGGAGACTTGGCCAGACGACTTGAGGATAGTTGAAGAAAGAGGAAGAGGCAGTTGTCCCAAATCTGAACGTGAACGTTCTGATTCTGAAGTTCTTACCCCTCCCACTGTGGCGGGGATGGGGATAGGGACCTCTTCTGCTGGTTTAGGTGTGTAGTCGAAAGACAATTCTTTGTTGGCGGCAAGTGCCGCAAGATCTTTCTCCTCCAACCCTTGCGTGGGGCCAAGGCTGCATCGATCTGTGTTGTGCTTGGCTAACGCATCCTTGAATTTCTTAATCTGTGAGATTAGACCAATTTTTCATCAATAAATTTATGGAGAAACAAGTGAGAAGAAAAAGAAAAGGATTTCGATACTCATGAGGCTCAGACAAAACCACAAAACAGGTAGATAACAAATAAATCATTTCAAATGTGGTTAAATGAAAAATTAAAACCGATAAATGACAGGCCAACATTGATGAAAGGACAACAATACTGCATAGTACATACTCTATTGAAATGCAGTATTGTACCAAAAACAACTCCTAAATTAGTAGACCAAACCGAAGTGAGGGAAAATCATGAAAAGCATGCTTCTTTCAAAGAAGAGACGTCCAAAATAAAATATTATGATCTAATCATCTAATAACATTACAACAGCAGAACACTTCCAATCTATTTAAAGATTCCTTACCGTTGCATTAGTGCAGCTAAAGCTGCAAAGACGGCCTTGAGCGCCTCTGTAGAAGCGGAAGAAGGGAAGCACATGAACACCAAGACTATAACACATGGATTTGTGTTCTTCATAGTTCACTTGCAAAAATTGGATATCAGGATACATCTCAGCAAATTGGCATATCTGCGTACAGTATACAAACTTCAGGACCAAGAAAAACTTAGAAGATAGATTTTTCTAGACACAAAAGAATGAGAAAGACCTTCGGGTGAAGAGCTTTGCAGCCACCACAACCAGGGGAGAAGAAATCGACAATAACAAGCTTATCCCCAGCATTTAAAAGAGAATCCACAAGATCATGTGCACCGGTCACCTCCTTCATATTAGGTTGTAACCCTTTTTCCCACCATTTCTGAGCTTTTGGAATCCGAAAGCCACTCTATTGAACAGCAAACAAAAGGGTTAATAAACAAAATACATAATCAAGTGCCAACCGAATTGCAAAAGTGGGATTCTCCCATAAATAAAACACCAACATCGGAATTCATCACTACATATTCCAGACAAGAAAAGGGACTAAAATACAGAAATATAAAAGCATACAGCAACTATTTCAGCTCATAAAAACCCAAATTACAACCATGAAGAGACAGCTGAGATTCCCAATCAGAATCAAATTAAAACAAACACAAATAAGCTAACAATACAAACAAAAGTCAAAAAGTAAATCCAAAAACCCTAACATCAGACAAAAATTCAAGGGCGTTTGAGATTAGAATTAGAGATAGAAGGCAGTACAAACATGGGAAATCGTTGATCGTGGAGGAGAAACAGAATTCCTTTCAGTAAACTCAATTCTTCTGCCATAGGAGTAACTGCTAGAAAACGGCCCCGAGGTGGATGGTAATTTCACAGAAATTCGTTTCCAATTAAAGGGATGGGAAGAAGAATCAACCGGTTTAAATTTGGAAAAAGGTAGAGAAAGACGATGAAGATGACGATGAGAAGAAGAAGAAGAAGAAGGGGGAAAAGGGGCAAGAAAAGCAACCTTGCTGAGAGCGTCAGCCATTAAAATGGATGAAAAATCTGACGAAATCAAAGGAATTGAAGAAAGATAGGAAGAATTAAGAAGTGGGGTTGGTGGGAAATTGAGAGAAAATGAAGTAGGTGAACAGGGAAGATCTTGAAAGCCAAGAAGATCGGGATGGAAATGGAGGAGGAGAAGAAGAAGAGAAGAAAGGAAAGGAATGGAAAAGAAAACAAATGGAGAGGTTTGAATTGGAATGAAGAATTTTGGGAAAAGTGGATAAGAGGAGGACGCAACGTCGCATTGAATTTGGTGTTATGTGGATAACAAAGTGAAAGTGCAAAGACACGTGGTGCTACCTGCCGTCGCCATGGAGACTAGATAATGGATATTATATTGTTTCTCCAATTTCACCATTTGATGGGTTTTCTGTACTGATTCATACTAAAACTCTTCTAATTCAAGTATGATATATAAAAACATATAAGAAAAGAATGCATTTACGATTTTGGACATGATAATTTTGAAGAAGTAGGTAGGTACGGTAAAGATCAAGTGGTTCATTCTCTTAGATCCACAAGTTTGAAACAGATGATATTGAGGAACAAAACAATCTAATGTTGCCTAATTATTATTGGAATGTAATAGCCCATTGTTGAGTCCACACACGTGTAAATTTGTTGTACAATTGTAAAAGTAGTGTGTTTCAATAAGCCAACTCATTGTGTGTTCTTTTGGCTATAAAATGGAGAGGCCCAACTTTACCCAATAATTCAATTCACTCAACTTTTCTTATCCTTTCTTCTCTTTTGATTAAGCTAATTATCAACTATTTTGGTGGAACATAGCTAGCTTGTTTGAATCTGAAATATAATTTTGTTTTTATTTGTTTCTGATAAATGTTATTATTGGATTTTTAAAGTGCATTCAAATAAAAGAAATTGACAAATTTGTATAGTTGATTTGGGGATAAAAGTTGGTAAAATGATTTGATGCAGTCACACTAATTTGTTTTTTTAACTACTATCCTGAAAAATTGATGTAAAGTAGAACTAGTTTTTAGTAATAGGATGGAGGATAAGAACTAATAATCTCGTAATTATTAACATATATTATATGCCAATTGAGTTATACTTGTTCGAACAAATGTAAAAGTAGAATTGTCAGTCATAGTTGTACTTTGACCATGACAAAATATGGTTCAAAAAATTTAACTTAAGATGTGTTCAGTTTAACTTTTTAAGTGTTCAATTTTAAAAAGAAATTATTTTACAAAAAGAAATTGTAGTGTTTGACATGCCATCATATTCAAAATAGTTTTTAAAACACAATAAAAAATAATGTTTAATCAATTTTATAAAATATTTTAAAACACAATCAATTTTATAAAAGATTTTAATAAAAATGATCATTTTTATTAAAAAAAAATGTTTCTTCCCAAGGGACCTTAATATTTCAAATAATTTTCAATTCTCTTTTGGAATTGATTGAAGTATTTTGTAATAGTAATTAAAGTTGAAATTGAAATTAAGGAAAGAGTGACTATACTCTTTTAACATTTATTTTATTTATTATTTTTATAAGAATAATTAATATATAACAAACCTATTTAAAATATTTACAAAATATAGTAAAATTTCATATTGACGTGGCCCCTGAAAATCTTTTGTCATTTCTTTCACATCAAAGAGACCACAAGAAATTTATTTTGAATGCCGACCATGAAGTCTATTTTGCACCATAGAAGGAGAGACCAAAAAAGACTAATGCAAGAATATACCCATTATATCAATTGGACCAACCAAAAGAACCAAACATTGTTACCCAAAAGCAGGATAGGAAAGAGCATATTGCTCACTCATACATTCTCAACCATTCAATAAAAGAAAAATAGCCTTAACCTAAGATATAAAATGAATGCATTTGAACCTCTAATTTAACAAGTCTGCTTACTAGAGTTTACATCTAGTCAAAATGAGCTTGATTTGTTTACCATAAATTTCGTACTATCTAGTTCAAGTTAAAATTCAATTCTCTTGTCTTATGAAAAAACAAAAGTATAAATTGAATTTTTATCGTTAATTCATGATATTTGTGTCTTAGTATTTATGCTTTGATTAAAAGATTTCAATTCTCGATTTTGTTTTTCTGGGTAATTGCCATTAGAAAAACTTTTAGAGTTAATAATTAAGTTTGTAACAAAGTTTTTTTTAAAAAAGTGTAAAAATAACAAAATCTATTATTTTAATAATATAATTTATCGCTAAAATGCTTCTAATATGGTCTATCACTTATGGTCCCTTAAATTAAATCTTTGCATGATATTATATTAACTAATACTTTTAGTCTGATTTTTAAAATATGAGTTTGGTTGACGGAGAATATTGGAACATTTATGGTCGTTCTCTTAAGTTCACACAACTTAAGAGTTAGGAAGTTAGTGCTTAGCGCTTAACGCTGAAGGGCTCTTATAACGCCAAACATTCTTAACATCGCATACAACAGAGCATGCATACTTAAAATCTTAAATCAGCTTTAAAGTGGGGTTCTAAAAGAGAATTCCAAACAAGAAGAATGGACATCCTGCCAATTAGGGAATGTTCCGTTCCTTATAACCGAAACCGAACTGAAAATTCAATTAACTGAAGTTTCAGTTTGATTCAGTTTTCGATTCGACTACACAACCGAATCATGAACACCTGTCCCAGTCCAACTTGTTCGAAGTGTGATATTCTGTTTTCAAGAGAAAAATACTGGAAAGGTACATGTTATAAGGACCATCGTTCTCCAAGAATATTAACACGTTATTTGATTAGTATCTCTTTTCAGAGATCCTACTAATTGTTTAAAACACAGATACTTGGAAACATTCAGCAAAGCATGAACCAACTTCATATGCATAAATAGTTCTAATCCAAATGAAGGACACGTAAAACATATCTTTGGTTGAGCAAAGCTTGATTGTGAAACAGCAGCATCTGGATCATATGGCAGCCTCCCTGGCAATATTTTTAGTTGAGGGCAAACCAGCAACAACGTCTTCCTCAATCCCACACTCATTCGTTCCTCTTCTTATCTTGAAGTAGCCATCCTAAGAATTTAAATTTAAATCCATTATAGTCAGACAGACAGAAAGTACATTCAAAACAAGCACCTAACTAAAAAAGTTGTGCACGCTTGTTTAAAAGTTGCTTAGTAACAAATAAATTTGACCTTCAGTTTTACGTTCTCAAAAGCTTCATGGTAAACCACTTGAACTAAAACCACTCAACAAATGCTTTCACATAGGGCTCTTTAAGTTGTTTTGACTTTTTTCAAGAGTACTTTTACATCAGAACCAAACATAATTGAGTTTGAGAGGTGATGTTTTTTATCATGGAAAAAGTGCTTTTAGCCATGTTAAAAGTACTTCACTTCCAAACATAACCTTACGACGAAAAATCTAAAGATAAACAAAACGTCATGAGAACTTACATCGCCCCAGCCTCTGTTCCACTGATTCGCCAAAAGCTGTGACAAGAAAATGGACATGTTAGGATAATATCTCAACAAAATTGGCGACAACAAAATTGGCGACAACAAAATTGGCGCCAACAAAATTACGAGTTCGAAAATAAAGTAAGAGGAGGGTATCTCAACAGACCCAAAAATCCTCTCCATCATCCGTTGTTCCCCATCCAATAAGCTTCACAGCATGCCCTCCCATTACATCGCCGGTAATATGTTTGTAAACGCCGGATTTATAGTGAGCAAAATCCTGTATATTGGTACAAGAAGCATTGCCTTTACAATTAAGATCGAGATAAAAGAATATTCACAGCCATCAAATTTTTACCTATGAAACATTCTGATTATTGTTCAGAAATCTCTCAAGAAATGCCAACAAAATCAAAGGACTAAAGATTTGCAAATTGTTGCCCAGCTTATTCGCTGATTTTACAAATATTGATTAGGCCTCTAGCCTAATGACCGTCATAAGCAACAGATGGTGTTACCTTGGGTTCTACTTTAATTCCTAGGGGTTTCTTCCAAGAAATCAAATTGTTGTCGTAATGCCATGTAGTGGGTTCCAGTAACATGGACTTGCCAGTGTTGAACTAAAATCGACTCTATCTTTACTCTGTGAATTGACTTTTCTTCCCCCACTCCTCTATTTTGGTAGCGATGAAACATCTCAAAACTTCGGAGTTGCACTGTGAATCTACCATTATAAGTGATTTGTTAGTGTATGAGGTGTAACTATGGGTTCAGTTTGAGTTGGTGTTTCCATAGGAAAATTCTTCTGGAACACATTTTGAGCTGGTGGTGTTTCCATAAGGAAATTGTAGTTCTTCTGGAACCCATTTTGAGCTGGTGGAGGAAGAACAAACAAACAAAGAAGAAGAAGAATATGTTGCCAACAGAAGACATAGATTCTATACCGTCTTTCAATGAATTTTGTGAATGGCCAGCACCTATCAATGGGTAAAGCTTCCATACTATTTCTCGAAAACCTCTTTCTAAATATGCTGACTTACTATCTTTGTCCCACTACTGCACTGCCATGGAGATAGCTTGAAGATTTTCTGACAACATGGCTTTCCCAAATTTAGTAGGTGTTTAAGTATGAAGTTTGGAGTTAATACGTTAAAATTAGGAAATCTGAATTTGGTGCAAAGTTATAAGAGAGTTTCGTACAAACTTCAATCGTATTTACTATCCTATTTTCTATAGGGACATCTTTCATTTCAACTTAGTCAAACACGAAGGACAGCTGAAGTAGTTCAACGGATCTTAGAAACATATTTGAGGAGTTTCACAATCCCAGGCAAAAGGAATTGGTAAATTGGATTTTATGGGCAAAATAGTGCTATGAGCTAGCATTTCATTGCAAAGAAGACGCGATTCACAATAGTTTATGGCAGAGATATTGCAACACTCCTGCATTATATCCAAGGCTAGTGCTGACAGATAGTCTGCAATAAGCGCTACATTAATTCAATGAGATGAGATTCTACAAAACTTATCATAAAAGCTTAATCAAGGATGAAAAGGTTCAACGGCTCCAAACATTAGAAGGTATTTTCAAATTTTCTAAACTATAGACAGCAGACCATAATTTCACAGGTTGGTAGCAACCCCCCAATTCTGAGAATATATCTTGTATTCCCAGCTCAAAAATAAATTCGGTAACATTAAATTACACAGATTACATTACTACTCAGGCATGAAGAGTATACTGATCTCATTACTCCTCATAAAAGCTTAATTATTACTCTCGCCCCAACCAAGGGTTGGGCTTAGGATGGCCAACCCTTTCAACAAACATCCTAGCTGTAAAGTTGAATGATACTTGAAAGTCTTCAACATAAACTATGGCCATGCAATTTTAGTTTAAAATTATTACTGTAATCAAACTTCCAAATATTTGGTTATTAATACGTAAACTATATCTATAAAGCATGTGTACTTGCTAAGCAGGGACGCAAAAAGGATACACACTACAGAAATTTATCCAAAAAATTGAACACATTAAACCGAATGCAAAGTAAGATGATTCACTTACCTCGTACACTGTGAAGGAAACCTCGACTGGTCCATTCTTATAAACTTCTGCCATGATATCATTGGGATCCCTTTTAATCCTATAAGCATTAACACCATAGTGCTTTGTTTTTCTCCAAATCTGGTTCTTATCTACACAATGCCTAACACATCTAGGAGTAGGATATGCAGGTTCACAGCCAGGGTGGGAACAACCAGTAGTGTCAAAATATGGATCACACTGTAAGGTTTAACAAAGTTATTTACAGCGTTTATCAACATCAAAAGCATAAACTTCAAGAGCCATATGTTAAGACATGACCATGAAAATTTCAAACGACAAGCCTTAAGTTACATATGGAGTGCATTCTCCAATTAGCTACAAAAGTTACCTGTTCAGTAACAACTCCATGACGAACAAAGTATCGCCAAGCAGAAATCGGGTAACCCCCATCACAGCCATCACCACACATGAACCCACAGCATGCCAAAAGGTCATTAACAGACAAAGTAATGTTCTGAAACAAATATTATATTTGGTTACCAATAAATAGGTAAAGAAATTTGGCTACTTAAGCATTTATACTGTAGTGAACAAGAATAGCAGTGCAGTTACTGTAGTGAACAAGAATAGCAGTGCAGTTAACAAACCATGTCAAAATGAATGCAGAATCGATCTGAAAGTGACTCAACAGCACCAAATGCCCAGCAAGAACCACAGTGCCCCTAAAACGTAATATAAGGACAGGATGAGAATTTTTATAAATCATAATACAGGAGGAATTTTAAGAAAAAATAATAATGGAAAATAATTACCTGATCTTTATGAGGACATTCATCAGGAAATTTTGACATTAAAAGAGGGAAACGTCAGAATGTTTTTATTTGAAAATAGTCTGAATTCTATAACAGTAAAGTGAGATGAAGTAATTAACCTAGAATGGTTCCAATGCTGATACACTGAGGCCAAGCTTCTCTTGCATCAAAGCTTTTTGGCAACTTTAAAGACTTGGGATGGGATAAAACAGGGGTACTTTTCAAATCCTTTTCAGGAGTTTGTTTGACTCCAAGTAGGTACTTGAATTGGCTAACCTGGACAATAAACAGCAGTGTCAAAACATTAACAAACAAAGAAAAGAGTTCTTACAAAAATAAAGACGAGAGTGCTTAGTACAATTCAGAGGAAACAAACCAAATGCCAACCATCAATAATAGAATGAAGTAAATCAAGTTGAAACTCACAGAATAGTTCGAAAAACGTGGGTTCATGGTAGCTTTCCAGCCAGCCTGTGGGTGTTCGTTTACATGCCGAACGATAGACTCCTGCAAGATCGTAAAAACTATTAGAGGTGTTTCAAATTATAATAACAACAATGTTTTACAATAGAAGAAAGAAACTGAAGTATTCATATGGGGCATAGTTCAGGTTAGAAATGCTTTGGGTTAGTTAAACAGGCTCTTGATAACTCAACCTCAAAAGATCATTCAGATAAAACAAATTGAATAAATCCAGTTCAGAACAATAGACGGGTAGGGAAACCATATTTAATTACAAGGATGATTGCTATTTTTATTTTATTAGTATTAGACATCAGAAATGAAGTTTAAAGTTATTAATATTCACATCTTAATGAGTTAGTATAATTTAAAAGTCATTATCAAATAAAATTTGATAACAAAAGTATACATATAGATGCAATTTAAAAAACTGAAAATCCAAAGGGACCAAGATGAGAAATTGTTATCTAAATAGTTATAAATTTTTTCTTCAAACCGATCAAAAGTCATCGTTAATGAATTGGTTAAGGAGATAAAGAGATGAGTGTCACTGTCTTAGAACCATTGAAAACAACAAACTTGCGAAAACAGAAAAGTAGTACCTGAAGAATATCAGCATCGAGTTTGAACTTTAGAACTTGTTCCTCTGCATAGACCTGCTGTCAACGGAGTACATAATATATTGAATAACAATTGTAAAGGATCGGGTAGATTCTTATAACAAACAAATACTTGTTTATCATCTCGTGAACTGCTCTAAAATGGCTAAAAATCAAACATGTTACGGCAAATATTGCACAACGATCAAATCGACTAAATCACAACAGTAGCAAAAGAATCTACACTTATTGTTGAAATTGCAAAGTGGTGACCGTTTTCAAATACTTTCTATAAGCCATGTTGACAGAGCCAAGGGTTTTCATATCCTTAGTAGTTGAGCAAATGCTGTGTATGATAGATTTAACTCCACAAATAGAAAATACCCAACTCCCGTATTCGCCCTAGATTATTCCCATAGATTCACACAACACCTTTTAGGTTGAGAGTTGGTGAAAGGTGGAATTCCACCCATATATAAAAAAACAACAACAATAAGCTGAAGACAAGAGAGGTAATGAGTTAACCATTATAAAGTTTCTCGATTAACATTACAATAGAGATTATGATGTAAACCCCACAACATATTAGCTTTCATCTTAATCAAATAGTTTATTCCATCATTTTTTTTTTGGTACACTGGGCCACGATCACCTCCAAAAATACAGGAAAGTTAAAGAGCAACAACAACACACGATAGAATTACAGAAGAAGCCAACAAAATTAAAGGCAGAAAAGAATAAGGAACCTCACTCACCTGATGATGGAAGGTACAGACAGCAGCCAAAAATAGCAAGGAAAGGGACAAATAGAAGTGAGATGATGCCATTTCCTTGCTATTTTGGAAGGCGGAATCAAAATCAGAAACAGAAGCAGAAAGAAACAGAAACAGAGGCGATGAAAATGGAGGAAAAGGAGAGAGTGGGTGGGGAAAATAGGAAGAGAAGAGTTGCGTATAAGAAATGGATTGTTAAGATTTGGGAAGAAGGACCAATCCAAAGTTTCCCTTTGATTCGACGTCCGAATTAACGTCATCCATGTTGGGACGCCATGCTGCTGCCATTGGCAACCAATCGTTTTCCAGAACACTTTCTCGGCCTTCGCAATTGTCTTCGGAATAACCATAAGGATAAGATATTTCTGGAAAATGTCAATTTTAAGTTTTTTATTTCATATTTTTAGTATTACCTAAATCCAACCAAAGTCTCTAAAAATGTCTCAAAATTTTTTTTAAGAAATTTTAAATTTTAGTTTGCTTTAATTTCTTTTTTCTTTTGTTAAATTTTAAAATGAGTTAATTTTTTTTTAATTTTAAACTCATTATCAAATGAATTGTAATAAAAATTACAAATTTTTATAAATGTATTTTTTTCATTCAATTCCAATAGGTCACTAATTTATTGATGTTGACAAAAACTCTTGAGTGTACTACACGTTTATATAAATATATTATATGGCTTTTAGAATAAGTTAGACGTTAATTATATTATATCTAACATATGTGATATTTTAATGTTTTTTTTTTGTTGGTGTTTATATATATATATATATTTATATAATACAACGAAAATGTTGATTTACTCCTATTATATATTAAATCTTATCTAAAAAGTTTGTTGACAAATCGATGAAAACGTGAGACTTTTTACTGGTAGATAGAAATTTAATATCATGTTCTTGACTCTTTTTATTTGTTATTGCAAATTTTATGTTTGAAATCAATTTTACACATATCTATTAATCATTAATGCATGCTAGTTGGAACTTTTTATTTACTTCGAAGGTTACTTATTTTGTGAGAGATTTTTAATAATAGACATTTTGACTATCACACTTGTTTTGCGCTTATTATTGGATACTTGATATATAAAGATTCTCGTCATTTGAAGGAGTAATCTTGAGAGTTTCTTTTTATGTGTTTGAACAGTTGGACATGAGTTTTTAGAGTTCTTGTATTGAAGGCATCATTGTCTTATATTTTTACTCTTGGTTCCTCTTACATATATAATCATAATAGTGAGCAAACAAAAAATTAAATGATTACCAAACAAAACTTAAAATGGTGTAAATTGTATCATTCTTTTAATGTTAGGTGTAAATTGTATCCTTCATATAACTGTAATTTATCTAATCTTATGGTCAATCGAAGATACTTTTTGTAATTAATTGAATTTAATCTATACTTTCATCGTTACTATGATAGTAAACACTAATGAAATTTGCAAATATTTAAAGATGAGTTTTATCTTTCCTCCATCTCTATTTTTCAGATATATTGAATAATTTCATCTTCGAATAAGTTTGCTAAGAGAAAATACGCAAAGGTCACGGTAACTTTTCCTCTCCTCACTTTTTTATTATATTTTTTCCAAATGCAAAACTAAGGAACAAAACAGCATACGAGGTGCAATTGTGATACGATTCTCATTCTAAAGTCCCAACAAAATTCATGATGCTAATCATGTAAAAGATAATAATTTATTCATATTAATTACGTCTAAAATGGGTTAAAATAATAATAATAATAAAACAAATACAAAATCAGTAATGATAAATTAATCCTCGCGCCAATTCTGTCGACAGTTTTCGTTCATGCACTTGTAAAATGTTGTTGCAGGTTCATCAGCTGATCTCAGTTGTATTTGTATAAAAGCAGCCTTCCCAAACGCACAATTTGGACATGTTGCTACAAAATAGCAAAAAGAGAAACAAAAACCAGCAATTAGGATAGGAAAGTCAAGCCAAGCCATTAAGCACCACATCGGTCATTCCATTCTAACCAATGTTGAACAACGGCATCCATACTATCCTGGTTCCTAACAATAACTTAGTCACTCTCTATCAGAACCCTCCACCCGTTTCACTCTGAAACGTCAACAACCAGTCTGATATAATTGTTAGGTACTTAAGCACCTTGGAAAACCACACTCCAAAAGCCTATTGGAGTGAGAGAGTCAGGCCACTCAAGTACAACAGCGGTCATTCCATTCTAACTAATGTGGGACAAAGGCAGTATTATACTATCTTGGTTCCCAACAGGTTTATCATTCTCTATAATATATCACCTACCTATACTTTCAGAAAACAAAATAATGCCAATACTTTGCCCCTTTCCTTGTTGTAGAGATAAGCCACAACCCAGAAACTTTTCTTTCTTCCTCTCATAAAAACATTACAGATAGAAACCTAATTTTCTTAAGCATGAAATTATGACAAGGAAAAATGGGAGAGATTACTCATTAGGGATTGCTTTTATGGTATGGATAAAAGCTCCTGGTAATCTGTTAAGAAGTTAACCTCGTAATACAAAAAAGTCTACATATCTAAGGGTCAATTTGAACCAAAGAAGTGCAGCTTAAGGATAACTTTCGCCGTAATTTAAAATCAAATATTTAGAATTCAAGGACACGATTGTACAACCAATAGAACAAATCATGTTCAAATAAGGTCATCAACTATCTTAATCAATCTATAGTCCATAGAAAGGCACCTATCCTATTGAAGTTGTGAAAGAGGATTAGAAGTCAAAGCTTCCCAAAAAGTGCAAAGTTTTTAAGTGATCATTCTCTTCAACATCAGTGAACCTAACCACGTTATTCCAGGCCAAGTTCTCATTGTTCCTCTTAACTAAATTGGTGTTTCCTTTTAGAAGGATTAATTCATTCTGCATATTTTTCTGGAGTGTTGGTCATGTAAATGGAAATGTTTTGAAGTTTATAGAGCCTAATAGCTTTAAAGAGCTTCATTTTTAAGCTTCAAGGAAGTTTAAAGACAAAAACATACTATGTGGGATAACGGAACTGTTGCCAATTTGTAAAATACTCCAACTCAATCATGACTTCAAACAGTGGGATTCTTTCTTTGTAGCTACTAGTATTTTTAGCACAACAACTACTGGAATGGGGATCAAACCTTCAACATGGAGGGAGGAAGACCATGCAAATTATCATTGAGCTAAGTTCAATTTGGCTTCTTTCTAGGTACTTGTTGACTTTTGGTGACTTAGATCTTTCATAAGTTCATTTAATTAAAGGAAATATAACTGCCGTCTGCCACACTTATTTGGCCTATCATATAAGTGCATATGCATGAGCACTTAAAATTTTTAAAGGTGAATCAGGTCATTGCCCTTGCAATAGCTATTTGATTATATCTTTCGCCAACTCCAGCTGGTGGAATTTTGATTAAAAAACAAAGGCTACGTACAGAGGAGGAAAGAAAAGAACCTAGAAGGGAAAGATGTATACCTTCGGTTTGAGCTGCATTTTTCATATCGTCATCAGAGATTATGGGTTCTAATTCCTTTTTCACCAGATGTTGCTTTCTTTTTATTTTTACCTGAATAGTAGAACCACGAGAATGCAATCCTTAAGTCAGAACAAAAGAAATTAATAGGTAAAAAAGGGAAGCAAACAACTTGAGGCCTTACAACTAAAAAGAAATTTCAGCAACACACCCTGTTTTCCAAGTAGGACACATATGGACAAGTTGGGCAGAAGAACCTGGAAGATTTACCCATATTGGGCAACTCAAATTGCAGCATGTTCCCACAAGTTGGGCAAAACTCCATTAGCTAGGTCCTAACACAAACCCATCATCTATCAATCAATAATCAGACGAATCAAACACACAATCCACTCACTCAACAGCCATACAAATACTATACGATACAGTGAAACGCCAATTTCTAAATCGAGGTCGAAAATACGCCAGTTCTTAAATATTTTCTTTACATATATAAATTTAACATAAATATGCTAAGTTTTAATTAACAAAAAGCATAAAACACCAAATTAATAATATAAAGATACTTAACTTAACCCACCAAATACATTTTACACTTACTCAACCAAACATTCAATACATTCAATAATAGAGGAGGTTAGGTTGAGCTGTGGAAGAAATTGATGATTGGCCTGGCTTGAGAATGAAGATGCCATATTACTAACTAATAATTTAAGTTACATTTTTTAAATTTAAAAAAAAAAAAAAAAAAAAAAAAGGCTAAACAGAGAGCTTTGACACTGACCGCCGGCAGTGGTGGCGAGGCTGAGGCGTGGTCGGAGACGAAGGGCGTAGGGAATTTAGCGTTGCTTAGTCGAAGAAGGTGGAGGAAGAGGGTGAGTCGTGGGTTCGGAGGGAAATCTGATTTACTTAGGGCTTGCCTTTCTGGTTTTCTTTTTTATTTATTTTCCTTCTCTTTAGGTTCTCTTAGTTTGTAAATGCTAATTAAAATAAATTTTATGTGATTTAAATGGGCTTAAAATCCATAGTAAATATCAATAGTTGCAATTCTATCATTTAAATTCAAAATAATTAAATATATAAAATATTTTTAAAAATTTAGACTATATCGCAAATAAAAATTTATACTTTACCATATTTGTAAGTTTTAGATGAATCATGAAAAAATATAACATTTAACCAGATATTTATACTTTATATAAAAACTAAATCTAATATTGTCTTTTAATATGAAAGGTAAATAATTTATCGATTATTTTTATTTTTAAAAAAGTTTTATTTTTTAATAATATTTTTATATGCTTAATTATTATTTATAAAATTGTTACCTATTATAATTATCAATCATAAAAGTCTATCATATAAAATTTTACTATCATTTATAAATATTTGTTTCATTTTATTATATTTGAAAAAGTTTGAAACGAGAATTTGTATAATTTGGTGGAAGAAGAAAATAATAGTGGTTTTACGTAGTATTTTTTTAATTTTATTTTGAAGTATTTAAAAGTTATTGTTCTTGATATTATTTAGCATTATTATTTAACTATAAAAAAAAGGCTAAAATTCCTTCAAAAAATACAAAACAAAGCTTCGTTCTCTCGTCTTTTGGCTCGCTAGTTCATCAAACTGACGAGTGGAGAAGCAAACGAGCTGAGAAAATTGGTGAGTAATATTGATATCGAACCGCATTATATTTTCTCCATCTTTCGAATGCTACATATTATGATTTATTTGATTTTGTTGTTCTTCATTCATATGCAAGCACTTCAAGTCATCCTATAATTTGATCATCATAGTTTGCTTAAACAAACAGCTGATTGAACCAACTGCCCTAAGAACTGCGACGATCAACGGTTTGGTATCGATTCTATATGAAACCTGTTGTTTTCGCCATTTTCTTCTCCTTTTCAAATTGTACTACTGGAAAATCAAAATTGACTCCGACTTGTGTAATGTCTCCCGGATTAGATTCTTGACGTTCATTTTGAATACGCAAGACGGAAAATGTGTTACTCGCCCTATGGTATCAAGAATAATTTTAACGTCGATTGGTGTGTGTAATCTTACGTTTGAGGATCTTACTGAAACTTCTGAAATTTCAACTTCTTTGTACTTCCATTTCAGAGTGTTACGATTTTTTACTTACTTCTGCTGTCCGGTTTCAAATTCTGTTCATCTTTTCTCTTGATTTAGCTTTAGGTAAAGTGTTTAATTAATCTACTTATTGTCGTTTGAGTATCCCTCTCTCTGTGCGTGGATCAATGAGTTCTTGCGTTTAGATAATTGAGCTCATGGCAACCACAAATCCTTTCAATGATGTTTTCTTTTCTATGAAAAACTTCTCACTATGCTACAGTTGATTGATAGCTACTGCGTATTTGGAATGGAAAGCAATGGAACTGAATTCACTGGCAAACGCCAGAAATTAGCTGTATGTTTACTCGTTTTTTGTATGTCGTTATTCTTCATATGCCAAAGTAAAAGAAGATTGGGAAATTCAACAAATTTTCACTTTTTCAGGTGGAAGAGCAGGGAAGTGATACAGACATGTCCAACCTTGTAGAAAACGAACAGTGCGAAACGATCATTAAGGGTTCCGAGGAGATGGAATCGAATATCGCTTGCCTACTTGAAAAAATCGAAAGCTTCACACAGCTGGTAGGTGGTTGATACGTTTAATCCTTGTGGGCTGAGTATTAGTTTAAGTTTTTGTTTGGCTACAAATGTTGTATATTGATCCATATTTTTCCTTCAATGAAGGTGTCTGAACTGCTGGAGTCAGGAAAGACTGCTTTTAAAGATCTTAGTAATGAATTTGAAGAGCGAATCATAGCGTGAGTTGAAATTCGAATACTTTAACCTCAAAAAGTATTTGCTGAGGACTATTTTCTCATCTTAATTTTTATCTTTCTTTCTTCCCAGCATTCATAAGGATCATGTTGATAAATGGCAAGATGAGATTAAAGAGCTGCGGTTGATTGATTCATCAAATGAGGAAGCCAGTACTATTTTATGCAATGCTCGAAATTTACTTCAGAATGGTCAGATCCAGTTTTGAAGGTAACTTCAAATATTGCTACTATGTGTTTCTAGTCCATAATTTTTAGATGGTTCAACTTCTGATATCTTCTTTAAGTGCAAATGAAACTAGTTCACTGAATCGCTATAGATTTGCTTCCAAGTAAACATGTTTGGTATAAAGAAAAAGGATCATCTTATCATGAAAGTATTTCCTTCTCTACTCTAATTTTTACAGGAAAATAAAATGGTATGTTTGTGAAAGATTTCGAAAATGTTACATCATGTATGAAATCACCTCAAAATAAGCTTTTACTTAATCAAAATCAATTTGATATTTCAAATGCAATTTACATATAATTATAATTAGTTTTGAATGATTAAAAGTATGTTTTATTGTGATTTTAAAAGCAACAAAAGTGATTTTAACAACTTTAGAACCATTCCAAACATACCCTTCAGATTGTATTGAAATTCTGAAATGTACTTCCTGGCAAATACTGTTTTTAATCTTTGTAAATTTGTTGTGAGGTAAACCATTTTCTGATAATTGATTTGAGGTGATCTTTACACACTTTTTTACTACACTGCTACAAATAAGCGTTGGATGTTTCATAACATTTTCATTAGTTTTTTATTTTTTTGGGTGATTTTTTAATTTTCAGTGCCTAATTAAACCCATAAGCTAGGATAAGTCATTGGTGCAATCAAATTAGTTAGGCCAATTAGTTTAGCAATGGGATTTGTTCCTTGAATATCTATCTGCTTAGCTCACAATAAAGTTTGAGCAGCTGAAAGGATCATTAGTTCATTAGTAGGCTGTTTGCCTGTTTGGTTATAATTTTGCTACTTCTATATGAGTTTGTTTATTCATATAAATGAACAAATTACATTTCTTTTGTTCTTAGGCTTGAGTTATATTTTCTTTTGAGTCCCAAATCCTGTAGATCAGTTAGATAAATTAATGGATTTTTGTTGTTTACGTAGTATATAAATTATATAACATGTAATCAATCACAGTATAGTTTGGTGATGTTATATCACGATCTATCTATTGATGGATTATGATATTTTACTATATTTTTAGAATTTTTGTTATTTAAAATAATTTTTCAATATTAATATTGAAAGAGATCAAACATATTTAGAACTATTACACTTTTCCAACACATCTACCATCTACTATCTACCTATATTTCTAAATTAATGATTTTGGTACTATAGATTAATTGAATTTAGAAAGAGAAATGATTAAGTAGATAGATTTCTTTACTAGAATCCCTACATCTTTTATATAGGTCATTCAATTAGCAAAGAGAATTATCCTTATGGTATGATATTATTCAAATTGTTCAAGTGACTGTTTTTTGTTCATATTAATTGACAAGTTTTTTACTTACATACCTATGAAGTCATGATTGCACACTCTAAGAGTGCACTCTCAATATTAAAGCTTATTAATCCATAATTAAAATTAGTATAATCTTAATGAGGTTTTATTGATATCTCAATTTATGAGTCTCAATAACAAACGTAATTGTATTGTTTTTGTTGAATTGTTTGGTATCATTTTCTTATTGTTACTATTTAGGGTGAATCAATAACGGTAATTGTGATAGATTTATAAATCTTCAATAGCATTTTTAACAATATCTGTAAGCATTATTTGCAAACAAAAATTGAATGAACACAATCAAAAGAGACCACTTTTCAAATATAGATTATATTTTTAGAGAAATAAACACGATCTAAATTAATTATTTTTTTTAGAACTCATCGTGCAAAATATGATAACATTAGTTAGGATATAAATGCGCCAATAGAAATTATAGATGAGAGATGGGAGTGGGAGAAAGTTGTCAACTATTCATTATCATTAATGTAAAGTCTAAATTTTATAATCAATTTCTACAAATAATATGAAATATCTATATATGAACTTTTCATATTATGATTTTGAAGAGATGACATTGAACTACTTTTATAAGTTATTTTCAAATAGTCAAATGAGCAACTCATTTACAAGTATAATAAAATCTCGCTTTTCATGAGTGATAGACATCGATAGATAATAGTGAATGACATTTAACTATATTTTAAAAAATTTGTAGTTGTTTTGCCATCTAAAACAATTACCCTACTTCTATCTTGTCTTAAAGTTAGTTTCCATACACATGCAAAATGTGGAGGAGAATGACAAAATTGCCCAATGAAACGATTCGTTACTTCTTCTCCTCGTACTTCCAGTTTCTGGAGAACCAAAAAGAATTAAGACACAAAACATTTAGAATCGACACTTGTAGTTCCTAGGGGATGATAAGGTTCAAATGATATCAACTTTTTGAAGTAATCCTATAAAAAGAAGTTAATAGGTTAATGGTAGTGATTGGTAGAACAAAAAGAGAAGCAGCGCAATGGTGAAGAAAAAAGAGAAGCAAAATGGTCATGGGAACAAATGATAGAATAAGCTAAATTTAGAAGGTGCTGTGCTAAAGAAAGAAGTCTTGGAAGAACCAAGTATTAGGTGAAATTAGTGCTATATGTGCAAAGAAGAATTTACAAGTACCACTTAAAAGTACATACATGGTCATTGCTCACTTGACAGATATTGACGCCATTCTTCAGGAGTTCCCTTTCTCAGTTTCAACATCTTTATTGCGGTACTTGTTAGAGGAATGGCAAGTATATCATAATCTTTTGGAGCCTACAAAATTCAAAGTAAAAATCGATAAGCTTGAGCTAGATGCAGCCAGAACAGATCAAACACTATAATAAAGTGAAATTCTAGATAGAGTTGGAGAAAAATTTAGAGAGAAACTAAGAATTTAAGATTAGGGTTTCTAGCCAACATCACAATGAGTCTAAAAAAGGCCTAATGGACTTTTATATCTTAAATAACTCTAACTAAACAACATCAAAATAATAGTGTAAAATGCTATTACATTTAATATTAAATATTCTCTAACATAAAGAACCATGGCAGACACCACATACAGAAGAAAAGAAAACAAAAGATTCAATTTCTCACTACAAACAAAACGAAACATTACCTTAGGAGTTTTTTTCAGCTTCATATTTGCTTCTTCTACGGTTTTTTGGCCTTTCTTTGAATTGCATTTTACACAGGCAGCAACCTATTGCGACAAAAGAGATTATCGAAAACAGAAAAAAGTGAACAAATTTCGTAAATGAGATGTTGGGAAGAATCATAGCAGATCAATGGTTCAGATTAGATTCCTTCGTCAATCAAGTTTTTCTGCACCTGTTATTAGAAATGTTTTTGTGCTGTTTTATTACATAGAAAAATCTTAGGGGATCTTTGTGTTTTAGGATCAAGATCAGTCTTCCAATGATTGAAATTTTTATTATATTGGTCAACTTAAATTCATTAGAGAATTTGCAATATAATGCTAAATATCTACTGGATAACTCACCAGGTTTTCCCATGTCCATTCTCCACCCCGGGATATGGGCAAAACATGGTCAATGGTCAAACTCTCGTGTGATGAACAATACCTGTTGATAGAAAAACCCGTTTGAGGAAACTGAAGAAAGGAAAAAAGAAAAGGCATACATAAAACGCTCGCAAGTAGAGTCAAAGATTTTCCATTCATATCCATGTAATATTATCCCTCACTTCAATACTAATAGTCTAGTTAAACCTTCCTATTGAAATTAGTCACAAGAATTTAATAAAACCTAAATCAACCAAAACTGATCTAACTCTGTCAAGAACCTCCATAGCTATTTTAGATAATAAGAGGCTTCGTTTCAACACTGCAAGTTGCCACTACCCAAATTTTTTTTATTCAAAAGCCAAAGAAACCACAGTCCAATTAGCACACGATCCCAATATTGAATTTCATGTCAAAGATCTTGCTAGAGTTCACTGTCCTCAATTATCATAAACTACACATGAATTTTTAGAAGTTCCACTTGGCAAAAAAGAACTTGAAATACATTGAACCTCATCCAAAGGTGGCCAAGATACAGTGTGAAACTCTGAAATCTTTGAAAGAATTATTCTTCTCTCTTTAGAACTCAGGAACACGGTTGAATAGATCCTGTTTGATTATATAGGATAGGGATTGAATCAAACAGTTACTAGACCGATAGCCATTAGTTTAGTAAGTGTTCAAACCGACCTTAACCATGAATGAGGGATCCAGGCATGAGATTGGGGACAGAACTAATACCAACCGAATGACTACTTGTTTTATCCAAGTGTGGTAAAAAAAATGACCTTGCCAGAAACCAATTCATAAATGAGAGTTGATGAGGATTATATTAGCCATTCAAAATGGTGACACTATGTAATAGGCAGGCAGTTTGCTGTAAAAACACATGAATTTATGCTAGAATGGAAGCTAGTGCAATTGCACGACTGGAAATGGGCCAAGAAACGGTTTTTATTTCAAAATAAAATATTGGTCGACGGTTGAAAACAAGGCCATAGACACTCTTTCTCGCTGTTCTCCAGGGGCAGGAATATTGCAAACCACTAAAAGAAACAAAGTGAACTGTGGCCTCTTTCGTCATAAAAATAATAATACAATTAAAATAGAAAATTATGTTTAATAGAAGAACAATTAAAAGGACTATATAACGGATTTTTTTCAAAAAAAAAAAACTATTTACATCACAGAGAAAAAAAAACCACTAAAAGACAAAATTCATTACACTTCATTTTTTTAAAAAGTATAATTATTTTGTCAATTTTTCTATTTTGACAATTTTCCTTGTATAATCGATCTTACAAGTTTCCCCATCCTAAAATTAGGATAACATCTCAAAATAATTTCTTCCATTTCAAATTTAAATGATGAATCGGATAAAACTAGTCAATTGTGAATATTTATTAACTTACTGACAAGTGTAATTGTCCCGATAAAGTATGTTTTTACGACTCAAAGAGTTCTTGATTCTTCTCCTCTTAACAACTTGCAATAAATGGGGAACCTGAAAACAGAGATGCTATAGCTCAAATGCCTTTGACAAGGCAGAGATTCAAGTCAAAGAAATGAAGTCAATCTTGAACTTCTCCTGGTTGTGGAAATAAAGGCCAATAACATGCAATTCTATAGGGGAAAAAACCATGAATGAACCAGGTAAATGGTTAGTTCATACCCGCAAGACTGCTGGTATATAGAAGGATCCACTTGGAGAATTCACTGTCTGGTCATAGTATTCCAAAACATCAGCCTGGAGAAGGCAAAAAGCTTTGAGATAAAGTATCGAAACATTATTTAACAATTCATAGTAAACTCAAACTACCTGATCAACCTCAATCAATTGATACGAGTTATTTAAACCTTTAGAAATCCATAATCAAAGATTTAAAATTGGCATTCTTCTTGCAAAAATTTAAAAATTGCAGAGAGTGACAATTCAAATGCCCATGGATTGTCATTTCCATTTGGCTTTTCCACTCTAGCTAAAGCTACCTGGACAGACTTCCTGAGTTTCCCTAACCAGATCTTCTAGACATATTTTTAATAAAAACTATAAAATCAATGAAATTGACACTTTAGGAACTATATATTATCTCTATTTTTATACATAATGCATAAAAGAGATTAGCCAAACCTTTTCCATGAACTCCAAACAAATTGCACGTTTCCAACAAACAACGTTAACTGGCCTGAAGGAAGGAAACAATAGCAAAAGATAAATTGCAAACCCTTCCAGGTATACGAATAATATGGAGATATAAAAGCAATATGAAACAAGTATATCAGGCAAGTGAAGGTCAATCCATTCCAATACAGAAATTAAGTCAACTCTTTGTTCGATAGCAAGAAATGAATGAAAACTGAAAAGAATGGAGTTTGTTTGTGTTTGTTTTTTCTTCAATGCATGGTAGCACATATTGGACGAGGACCCAAAATATCGTCGGTCACTTCATGCTTAAATGAAGTAGGTGAAATGTTGAGAATGAAACATTTATCTAAAAAAGAAATCACTTCAGTCGTCCCTGGTGTTCAATGGACAACATTAGCAACAATCCAAAACTATGGCGCAAGAACAAAATGGATCTCAAAGTGAAAATGGCAGTCATATCTAACAATTGTATTTAAAATTATATGTTACTTGGAGGATGAACGAGAAGGTAAAATTATATATGTTCCCTTGAAAGACTTGAAAATACAACACATTACCTTGAAATTCTATACATAGTAATACTTGTATACATGCTATATTCACGCCCGATCATTCGAACAGAATCAGGAATAATCAATTTGATATACTTACTGCTGCTGGCTTCATGTTTTCTCTTGTACTAATGGCTGCCCCACTTCAAGCTCCAACATCAGAATTTTGTTAAATTGTCGACTTAATCTAAACTAGCGTTTGGGTATCTTTTACTCGTTTGAATGGAGTAGGACCAAGTAAAACAGCTAATAGAAAGACCAATATCAATATCAACAATAAAGAAGTTTAGAAGTCGAATTCTACCCATAATTCCACCTCCAAAGAAAAAAGCAGGAGAGCGTTGAGATTTTTCGTCAAAGATAACGATAGGACTATCAATTTGATATAAGATTTCAATTTTTTTCTAAAATGACTAGGTAAACTGTATGCAGTTCAAGAAGAAATTAGGATACGGCTTTCTCCTACGTCCTACAATTGATCAATTCCTAAAATTACGCCAAACTCTGACCAACTTCCCAACTAATCACATTTATACCACCATTAATATCTTGATAACATTCAAATTATTTCCCTACAGTAACACTCAAGAAGAACTCGTAGATTAGATGAAAAGTGGAATAACCTGTAGGAAATATCCAAGACGAGACCTCTGAAGCAAGCCAAATCGTCAGACTCAAGCTCGTAGTCATAGTCAAAACCAACAATGGCGTCGTCACCGCCAGTAACGCTCTCATCCCTCACACCAACACGCACCTCCGCAGCATGCTGAGTGGGTTTCCTCAAAGCTGAAGTAGAGGAAGTAGTAGAAGAAGAGGGACCAGAGAGAGGAAACCTCCGAGGTCGTACTGATCTGAGCTTGTATCTGAACCGATCTTTGGATTCTGAACCAAATGGTAAACCGTCTCCGTTGAGCAGCAACTTAAGTCGACTGTGTGCAGTGAATTGCGCCATTTCTGAAACAGTCAATGGAAATGGAAGTCGAGATTGCTGCTCATCGGATGAAGAGATTGAAACCCAGTAGTTGAAAGGAAGACGAAAAGAGCATTACATGCGCACGGAAAAGTTCATCACCACATATTTTTTCCCGCACATTTCACTTCATATCTTTGATTTTCCAAAATTTAGTTTATCAACACAAAATTGGAGTCCTCTGTTTTGTCGCCTAATCCACTAATCTCTACTGGCACGTGCATGGCGTGAGATTTTCTTTCCTCCCTTTCCTATACCCAAAAGGCAAAAATATTTGGCGCATTCTAACCCATCTCCCTATCTTTTGTATTTTATTGAATTGTTCAATCATAGTTTGATCTATATTTTATTAAATTGTTCAATTATAATTCAATTTATGTGATTGTCTTTTTATTCTTTTATAAAATATTTTAATTTTTTCGAGTATTACTTTTTAAATCACCTTTATAATTAGAGATGTCTATTTCACTCAACCACATAAATATTTTTATTGTTTTTGTTATTTGTTTTATTTTTAAATATAGTCAAATAAATTAAAATATTTACAAAAAAATATAATAAAATTTCAAAATATATTATTAGTAGACACCATAGACTATGAGTAACTGTGGTAGAAGGTATTGATATTAATTATTTATATAATCTAAAATTTTACTATATTTTATAAATATTTTTAACATTGAACCATTTAAAATATTTTTCATAATTTTCATAATTTTGTGTAGAATAATCTTATCTAGTATCGAAGTATTTTAAGTTGAACGTTTAGTAAACGCCTCTACTTAGAGGGTGAAATGGATTAATTTTTTGCTTCAAAATAATTCAACTCTTTTATGTCAAATTATTTTTTTCTTTTTCCTTAAATTCAATCAAATTTGTACTGTTTTTGAGTCTCTGGTTTAGGTGAAAACTTCATGGATACATTAATGATGGCAGAAAGGACAATTGCAAAACCTCTATAAATTAGGGGCTTTCTTCTTCCTAGGTTTGATGACCTAAGTCAATCTTTTAATGATAACTCAAACTTCCTCTTCCAAGTTATTTCTTTCTTACAGCTCACAAGAGCTTTACCTCAAATTTAGATAAAACATTCAAACAAGTTTTTCGAGTGTAAAATTGATAGTACGAATATTATGTTTATGTTTGATTTTGTATGAACTTCAACCAATAACATAAGTGATCGGTAGCATATATAAAGTCGAATGACCTATATTGGTATCGCTTTTAACATGATTCAATTTGTAATTATTACAAATGATTTGATCTAAATCATACACGTGAAAACGTGCAAGAAAGTTATGAAATTCATGCTTGTGAGAGACCGTTACTAGTTTTTGCATATGAGCAAGAATAACCTTAGTATGGAAATATATCAACCTACTATTTTGAACAGCTAGGTTGGGAACGTAGTTTTATGGCATCCGGAAGCAAATTGAGTAGTTGATAAATATACTCAAACTTAAAGTTATTGAGTGAAATATTAATGTATATTTAATGTCACATTTTATAGCATTGTGATTGATTTTATGTGAAAGCAATGGAAAACTATTAAAGTTGTGCTCTATTATTAGCCACAGCTCAATGGATGATAGACTTCTACATGGTTAGAAAGAGTCAACATTCGACAAAGTTGCACGGATGATCCAACCTCATGAAAAGTTATTGTTTTCTAGTTTGGAAAAACTGTCAAACTCATTCCTTAAAGTTTGATTTATTATTGAGACTTAAAAAAGCGTCTCATTACGTGAATAGAAAAATAAATAATTCAGCAAAACAAACATTAATGTGGAAAAACTTCAAACTAGAGATTAAAAAAACCACTGACTAGAAAAAGTTTACTATGTGGAGTATTACTATCACTACATATGAATTTCTCCCCTACTGCAGTTCCAAAGAAAACACTCTCAAAACATTTGTGCCACTTTCGTACTCAAGTTTTGTTCAACATCAAAATTCAACTTCAAATTTGTTATCCTGGTTTCAACCCAAAAATCCCATACCAATCAAAATAGTTGCTTGTTATATATTCATGCAATTCAGTCGCATTCTCAACACTTGATTTGTTTATCCATTCTTTCAAGATTATGAGTTTCAAAATTATTTCTTTCTGTTTTGTTTTGAAATGTTATGTCATAGTCAGAGAACCTTTGCCTAAGACAAGAATTTACTTTTCAAAAAAGTTTTAGTATATGCTGATTTTGAGTTAATGCAGTGGTGGGGCAGCTCCAACTTAAAAATCCAACTGGGAGCATTGAATTGCAATTGCTTGATCAAAATATCAGCGATGACTGATAATTACATCCACCTACCAGCATTCAAGAGAGATGCAACTAAAAATAACAAAGGGAAATGGGCACTGCCCGTTTTGTTTCGATCATTGGTTTAGTGAAGAAGAGAGTTACCCAGGTCGTTTGCGTGGTGGGAGAGAAAATATGGGCGCGCTTTTGGTGGTTTCGCTGCTATTTTTGGATTTCTTCTACTTGGCAGCTTCTTCTACTGACTCCCGTGATTGTAAGTTTCTACCTTTTGAAATTACTTCATTAATCTGTTTGTGCTGTTTGTTTATTTGTTTTCTTGACTTCACGTGATCTCATCTTTCAAGTATGAAGCCTTCCATTGCAAACCAGACAAAGACAAGATTTCATTTACTTGAGTTTTCCAATCTTATCATTTCTACTTGGTGGATTAACAACAACAAGGGGTTTTGGAATGTTTTTTGTTTGCCCACGCTATCAATTTTTTTCCTTGGCTTGCTTTGTTTTCTGTGATCGATCGAGTCTATATTGTGTCATGTGATATTGAATCATCATTTAGTTCAATTATCTTACGATCTGGTGTGAATCCAACCATAGCTCAGTGGTTAGTAAAAACTACTATCTCAAATATCGATAGGTTGATGATTCAAACTCTACTGTTGTTGAACTTGGAAAGAAAAAGAAAAACTATTTGATGGTGTTTACCTTTTATTGACTAGTCTTTCCTATTTGATTTCCAATTGGAGTGCATTATTATAATACATTTAGCTCCCTTTTGTTTCATTCATCATTGAGATTCTTCTCTAGAAAAGGCTTATAATATGATGGTGTCACTCTTTCATTCTTTTACAATGAAAGTTGTCTGTTTCTGAAAAAAAAAAGAGAGAAAAATGATGGTGCATACTAGTTAGATGTGTTGGAATTAAAATTAGAGATTTAAAGATGAAATTTAAACTTTTCAAAGTTTAGGGACTAGCCTACATCCACATTAACAATATTTGATATAAGTAGACTTACGAAACCTATTAACCTTAGATCTTGGATTGGTTTTACGATTTTACATAATATTAAAGTAGGTGGGTGTGTCTGAAACTTCTGTATTGTCGTTTATCTGTCAATTAATATTTGAACTTGTTGAGTCTTTTGCAAATTATCAAACCCACAAGTGAAGGGAAGATTTAAAGTATCAATATAATCAAATTTACTGTAACCCATTAGTTTAAACTTTTGGATTGATACTTTTGGGTTGATTGACGATTTAAGAATAACATATTTGACTTTAGATTGGAATTTTTTTTTTGTTAGTTGTAATACTTTAAAATTGGTTAGAACGACCTTTTAGAACTATAAGTGTTACAATGAAGCAGATTTTGACTACAACTTAACTTTGACAATGTCAAGAGGGTGGGATGCGACCCTTGTAAGCTTCATGATCATGTTGTTGGTGCAGCTTCAGTTCTTCAATCCTTGAAAGACGGATGGCAAAATACACCACCAAGCTGGGGAACATCAAATGATCCATGTGGAACTCCCTGGGATGGAGTGATTTGCAAAAACTCTAGAGTAGTTGCATTGTAAATATCAATTATTTATCATTAATAACTTTTCCCTTCCCTTTAGTTTTACTCCTTTCCTTTTCAATCACTCACTATCTGCACTAACCTCTTTAGGAAATTATCAAGTATGGGCCTAAAAGGTAAACTTGGTGGAGACATTGGAGGCCTTACTGAACTGAGATCACTGTGAGTTGCATCAATCTCTGTAATTGAGTTTATAGGAGCATGCAACATTTTACAATATGAATAACATGAATTCTTACCATGCTTGTAAGAAAATTTCCCGTGTTCCAGTTTAGCAAGCAATTTCATATTTGTTCACTGAGATCCTTGAGTTTCTAATTATTTTTATTGCAGGGACCTTGCAGCCAACCGAGACCTTGTTGGTTCGATCTCTCCGGCTCTAGGGAACTTGTTGAAATTAGATACCTTGTAAAGAGTGCTAATAAGCAACCAAATTTGGTGTCATTTACCTTCATGCTTTTGTTTTTCTACAGCTAAGATTGTTTTTTGCATTTTCAATTTTCAACTTCCAGGATCCTTTCTACGTGTGGATTTAATGGCAAAATTCCAGAAGAATTGGGCAATCTTTCTGAGCTAACCTTCTTGTGAGATAGAATTTATTGATAAGCAAACAAGGATATTCTTTAGTTCTTTCTTTCTTCTTCCTTTTTTTAAAGAAAAATTCTTGTCTACCTCAGGTCTTTATATTCTAACAATTTCACCGGTACCATACCGGCAACTCTGGGAAAACTCTCCAAACTATACTGGCTAGACCTGGCAGATAATCAGTTAACTGGTGCTCTCCCAGTTTCCACTTCTGGATCCTCGGGTTTAGATAAACTTTATATGGCTAAACATTTGTGAGTATTATTTTCTCCACGCAATCAAATCGACTGTGAAAAAGAAAGAAAATATATCTACAAAATTAGATGTTCTACACCCCAAGGACGTCAAAAATTAAAGCTCAACTTTGTGAATTGCAGTCATTTCAGCAATAACCAGTTATCAGGTACCATTCCACCTGAAATTTTTAGCTCTGAGATGGTATTAATACACATGTAAGTGAATATCCATCAAACAACTCTGTTCAATCCTTTTCTGTTTTATACCTTACTCATTTCTTTCATCAGATTATTTGATGGAAACAATTTTTCTGGGAGTATCCCATCAACATTGGGACTTGTTAAGACCCTCGAGGTTCTGTAAGTATAAGTTACTTTGCTTTCAATGCTCTACATTATTTCTTATCAATTTTTTCTCTATAACTTACTGAGGTTGTTAAAATGTGTAACAGTCGAGTTGATCGGAATTCTTTGGCGGGAAATATCCCATCAACTCTAAACAACCTAATAAATGTGAATGAATTGTGAGTACTCGTAATGTAAAAGTTGCATAATGTTTCCTTATTGCTCCTTTTTGGTAGTTAATCAACTTCCTTTTTGATCCCCATGACTGTGTGCTTTTCAGGCATTTAGCCAACAATATGCTCACAGGTCCACTACCAAACTTATCTCAAATGAGTTCACTAAATTACGTGTAAGCATATGGCGAGGAGCTAACATTTCCATTTTGATCTTCATAGTATTAGTTCACTTAACTCATGAAGTTTGCCTTTACAGGGATCTTAGTAACAACTCATTTAGCTCATCAGTAGCTCCAGGATGGTTCTCAACTCTACGATCTCTCACCACTCTGTAAGTTCTACATCACCTTAAAACTAAACTTAGAATATGATTTCCAATAATGCTAATATGTGAGAAATATTTGTCAAGTTTTTGAAATCTTTGACATCTAATGGTAAGTGTCTGTGCTCATTAACATGGTTTCAGAATTGTTGAATACGGATTAATACGGGGAAATCTGCCAGAAGGAATCTTTAGCTTACCACAGATACAACAAGTGTAAGTTTTGTTTTGAACATTAAGATTGAATTCTGAATTGCAATAAATAATTTATTTATTTTTAAAAAAAATTGTTACAGAAAACTGAAGAATAATGCATTTAGTGGGACATTGAATATGGGCGACAGCATCAGCCAAGGGTTGCAGCTAGTCGAGTTGCAAAATAACAACATTTCCTCAGTTACCTCTTTTTCGGGTTATACTAACGCTTTGATGTGAGAAAAATCCTACCATTTTCTCAATGTTAGATTTCATGTTTTTCCTTGGACTTACTTTTATTCATTTGTACGAGTGTAACGTGTAGGCTGACAGGAAATCCTGTGTGTGACGCTGATATCCTCTCAAATACAAACTATTGCCAACTTCAACAGCAACAAGCAAAAACCTATATTACCAGTCTTGTCTACTGTGGCCGTAATTCATGTCCTCCTGATGAGAAGCTGAACCCACGAAGTTGTGAATGTGCCTATCCATATGAAGGGACTTTATACTTTAGAGGACCCTCTTTCCGGGAATTGTCCAATATAACTCTGTTTCATTTATTGGAAATGAGCCTTTTGGAAAAATTCAATCGAACACCTTTTGTTCAAAACCCTTTCTTTAATGCTGTTGATTATCTTCAGATGGAGCTTGCACTTTTTCCAGCCGATGGTAAATATTTCAAAAGGGAAGACATTCAGAGGATTGGTTTTGATTTGCACAGTCAAAATTACAAACCCCCCGACAAATTTGGGCCATATTACTTCTTTGCGTCTCCTTATCCTTTTTCAGGTAATCTTCATAATTATTTTACCAAAAATGGTTTTGTATTTGTCATACTTGAGCTTTAGCCTTGATGAACTGATGCTAAGAAGCATATATAAATGCCTCAAGACATTGATAATGGATCAACTTCAACCAACACCGGAATGGTAATTGGAATAGCTGTTGGCTGTGCCTTTCTTGTTCTTTGCCTCATTGGACTTGGAACATATGCAATTCAACAAAAGAGACGTGCAGAAAAGGCCAATTCAAATGGTATATGATGTGTTAATCATTATTGCTTTTATCACTGTGATTTGGAGTTTGTATATGTGACCAAATAGTACTAAGCTTATCTCTAATCCAGCTTTGTGGGTGCCAAGTGGAAATGATAGTGGAAGCGCGCCACAATTAAAGGGTGCCAGATGGTTTTCTTATGTTGAACTTAAAAAATGCACAGATAATTTCTCCACCAGTAATGTGGTAGGATCAGGAGGATTTGGCATGGTAAATGTGCAAATGATTGGTTATTGCTTTCCTGAACATTGTTTCTTGTTGTTTTTCTTGTTTTTATACAAATTGCTTTAGCATTGTTTTTGCACTGTCGTCATCATCGGTACAGGTATACAGAGGAACACTGGTGGATGGAAAAGTAGTTGCAATCAAAAGAGCCCAACAAGGTTCAATGCAGGGTGGCCTTGAGTTCAAGACGGAAATTGAGCTGCTTTCACGAGTTCATCACAAAAATCTTCTAGGCCTAGTGGGATTTTGTTCCGAACAAGGAGAACAAATTCTTGTTTATGAATTCATGCCTAATGGAACACTTAGACAAAGCTTAGCTGGTAAGTTTCCTCGAATCTTTTGGGTATCGTGAAATTGAAGTTGGAAATATCGTGTGCATTTTTGTTTCAATTTTTCTTCTAATTTTTATTATTTTAAAGGCTCTCTAACAAATGAAAGTGTTAGAATACTTCCTAACAAGAACAAGATCTGAATATAATGAAATATAACTAAAAAGAAACCCATGTATAAGGCACTTAGAACCTCTCTCTTGAAAACTTTCACCTAAGCCCTAGATCACTCCACAAAATAACCTCTCCTACTCTCACTTATCCTCCCTCTATTTATAACAAATTGTAACCACGCTTACACAACAACTACTAGTAACCACCCTTACACAATAGAGTAACTTCCTATCTATCTAATTACCTTTATACCCATTAACTAACATCATACTAAATATCCAGTACCTAACATAAAGTTTGATAAAAGAGACTAGTTTTCAAGAATAAATGACAAAATGTTCTGTTTTGATTAGTCGAGAGACAAGTGTCATAAACTAATATCGATTTTTAAGGTGTTAAAGCTAAACATATAACTTTTAAGTGTATGTTTCCCCCTTAACTGTGTATCATGAACTATTTTAATGAAGTTTGAATTCAAACAATAACTTGTCTCTCTTGTATGAGGTGAGGGCTTTTCTGTTGGTGGGATCTTTGCTTTCTTTGGAATTTATGGTTGGAGGGTAATAGGAGAATCATTTATATTGAAATACAATGTGTGAAGCTCAATCGAATATAATACCTTGGTATGGTCTTTGGATTCATTCATCCTTGATTATAAATGATTGAGAATGAGATTATTTGTTGAAAGAATGGAGTCTTTCCTCTTGTATAGTTCTATTTAGTTGGGCTTTTGTTGAGGTTTTATTTTTGTCCCGGTCGAGTGTGCTGCTCTTGGCAAAGCCTGTTTCTTGATAACCAAAAGAAGGAGAAAAGGAAAGAACACGAGAAACTATAATTCTTTTGGTTACAGTTTTGATGGTAGTCAATGCCTCATTAAACATCTAATTGCAAATAACATGGGTTCGTAATACTAATTTTAGGAAAATCTGGTATTTATCTTGATTGGAAGAGAAGGCTTCGTATCGCACTTGGGTCGGCCAGAGGACTGACTTACTTACACGAGCTTGCTAATCCTCCCATAATTCATAGAGATGTTAAGTCCACCAACATTTTGCTAGATGAATGTTTAAATGCAAAGGTTGCTGATTTTGGCTTGTCCAAGCTTGTCTCAGACAGTGTAAAGGGACATGTTTCTACTCAAGTGAAGGGCACAATGGTAAGTAGCTTATGCATCATCCTTTTGTTGTCTCAACAATCCAATCAAGCATTACAGTATTTTTCATATTGTTGTCTTGTTATACTTATTTGTCGACGGCATTCAATGCAGGGTTATTTGGATCCTGAATATTACATGAGTCAAAAGTTGACAGAGAAAAGTGACGTGTACAGCTTCGGAGTAGTTATGTTGGAATTGCTAACTGCCAAGCTGCCAATTGAAAAGGGGAAATACATAGTTCGTGAGGTGCGTACATCGATGAATAAGTACGATGAAGAATATTATGGTTTGAAGCATATACTGGATCCAACCATATTTGATAATACGACAAATCTTATTGGGTTCGGAAAGTTCTTAGAGTTGGCCCTGCAATGTGTCGAAGAAGCAGCTGCAAATCGTCCCACAATGAGTGAAGTGGTTAAGACAATTGAGAATATTTTGCAGAATGATGGAATAAATACAAGTTCAACATCAGCATGCTCATCTGCCACAGACTTTGTGACTTCCAAAACTTCTTCTAGACATCCCTATAATGATGCTTCGCAGAAAGAGAGTGTCAACAGGAATAGCCAATGAAGGATGATGAACCAATGTAGAAATTATCACTATTTTGTTTCAAGGAGTTGTAAACTTGGGAGAAGTTACTATTTTGCGCAGTTCAAGGTTATTTTTGTTGACATTAATGTATATATGTATTTGGTTATGTATTCCTCATATATATCATTGTTTATAATATAGGTTTGAGGCTCTCAAGAGATAACATGTGATCTCTCGAAAACACTAACCTAAAAGTCGTGTGTTTGAACCTTCAAATGAGTTGAATACGAAAAACTTTGCATGTCTTCTTAGTTCAGATCTTGGGATGATACTGATTTAAAAAAACAATAACCGTAACAGTAAACGTGAAAAGTTTCAATTTGACCGGCTATTCTTTATGATATTTTTCATTCAAGCTAGAATAATGATGTATAAAATCTTTAATCTCATAAAAACTAGTTGATTGTACTTTTTTTTTCCCTACAAAAGTTATTACATCGCAAATGTGAGTGCAAAGATTTAAACTCACTACTCACAAAAAAAAATATAGGTTTGCATGTTTCTTTCTTCACCCATTTCATCGAATACAACAATGAATGAAGTGTACTTAATATTTATGATCATAATGTATATATGTTTAGGCCTTGCGCATTTGCAACTTTGTGTAGATAATCATTTGGAGCTCCCTTACGCATTCTGCCATTGTTGGTCTGTCACTACTCTCTGTTCGTACACAACGTGAAGCAAGGTTTGCAAATATGACTATAGATTCCATTGTATATGAACTTCGACTCATTTCTGGATCTATCACCTTACGTAATTTTTTTCGATCATTCAATATGTGTCTTACCTTTAAAAAAATAGACATTAATCAATCACTATATATATTATTATGATTTATTTCAGTTAAGTAGACAAAAGCACTTCTTGAATATGGAGTGGCCTTTAAAACAATAATAAACGTTTTTTAGCAAATTAGAAGTATTTTTTCTCTAAAAAAATTTCACCGTATTTAATTAGTTAAATAGTAAAAAAATAAAATGATGAATTATTTTAAATGACAAAACTACAATATTTAAGTGATAGACACTAATAAACAATGACATTTTGCAATAATGATAAATATTTTTGCCTCATTTGACTGTTTTGAAAACAACACTTATAAAAAATATTACGACAACACTTATGAAAGTATTTTTAGGGTGGATATATAAGCAAAACTATAAACCTAGTTCTCGAGAAAAAAAAAACGTAGTATAAAAATTAAACTCGAAATTTGAAGCATAGTTAGAATCTTTAAAATCCAAATGAAAATTAAAACCTAAAATCTAAGGTCTAGAGATGCATTTTCCCCTATAAAATCTATTTGTTAAGAAATTCTTGAGAAATAATTAAAAATTCCAAAAACGAATTTTTAATATATATTTTTTTAAACCTTTAAGTTAATGTAATTAAAAAAATATCATTTTAAATATATATATATATTTTTAGAAATACAATGATATATATTTTGAAAAGTGGTTAATGAAAATTAGAAGGGTATTTAAAATTGGTGATCATAGAGTGTTGTGTTTATAATACCTGTAAGACAAGGTTTTGATCGTTGGGGCCTTGGTTCAAGTCGACTGCTCTGCGGCCAGTGAGCAGCTCAAGAAGAACCACTCCAAATGCATACACATCACTTTGCAAGCTCAGTTTCCCTGTCTATTATTTTTATTTTCAAATTTCAAACCCACATGGACGACTCTGATCCAAATCATTAGTTTAATTCTTTTATCTATTTTTCTCCATTATATATAAATAATATTTCTATCCTTCATCATCATCTCATTGTTTAATTTTAATTTGTTTCAAATTTAACATATTGTTTGTAATTTCTCAATTAATTACTAGCTGGTATGTATTTGGTTTCCATTTTATTTGGCATGTTTTAGGTCTCTAGATCTTATATAACCATTTGATTTTTTATATCAAACTTATATATAAAAAAATGTAATTATTATTATTATTTTTTAATTATTTGGCTAAGAAGATGGAAACCATATTATATTGATGTAAATTGGAAGAAAATATAAGTTGTTTTTTTAGAAAACAAAAAAGAAATGATTTTAGGGTTTGATAGTATCAATTGTATTGTTAAAACTATTTTTTTGAACAAGTGTTTGAGATACTGAGTTGAGTTTGTTTAACTAATTAAGTCGGTCCACTTAAACACCCAAAATAATGTGTAGTGTTTGAACATTAAATTAGACATACCGAAGTATATTCAGGGTCAAAGTATCCAAATGTTCCGAGGACTCTTGCAGTCACATGTGATTCTTGTCCTTCTGGCATAAACTTTGCTAGCCCAAAGTCTGATATCTATTAAACAAATATATATATAAGAGATATCAAGAATGTAACTGTTATTATATGTATATATACATGAAGAGATTAAGTAAAGTAAATAAGTAATTGCCACTTTCAACCTTTGCATCCAAGTTGGAGTCGAGAAGAATATTAGTGGATTTGAAATCCCTATGGACAATTGGCATTCCAGCAGCTGAAGTTGAATGAAGATAAGCAAGTCCTTTTGCTGCTCCAAGTGCCACTTTCAACCTCCTTTCCCAATCCATTTTTGCTTCTGATCCAATTCCTATATACATATATAAATTACTTCAAATAATAACACACACACACACACATATATATTGATCAAGATAGCAGAAATTAAAAGAAATAAAAATGAAAGTACGTACCGTTATGATTTAAATGATGTTGTAAGTTTCCTTTATGCATATATTCATAAACTAAAAAGCGATGCTTGCCATCAGCACAGTAACCAATTAAGGAAACAAGATTTGGATGGTCCAATCTGCTCAAAATGTCAACTTCCACTCTGAACTCACGCTCTCCTTCTGCTTCCTTAAATGCTGGCATCTCCATTTTCTTTATTGCTACTACCTGCATATATGCATATATATACGTATATATTGCTTCAATTCACATCATAAATATATATATACGATTCCATCTCGGCCCATCCCCCAGCCATCTTTTTTTTAAAAAAAATATTAATTACTACAGCTCCTTTAGACCCGTCTAATTATTGTTGGAATAAATAAGACAAATTTACTTTACAAATGTTTACGTATGTTTGCTTTTACATTCTTATGTATTTCTTCAATTAGCCAGATTAATTTATGCATTTGAAGTCTTTTTTTTTAAGATTATCAAGTACCTTTAAAATAATATCGGTATAAGTATTAAAAGAAACCAATAACTAAAGATTGCTTATCCATTTATCTCATTTTCTGTATTGTTTTGATTTTTTTTTTCTTTACTGTCTTAGTTTATTTCACACATATATTTTAGTTTGTTTTATATATACATATTGTTTAGATTTTTTTTCTCAAGTATCACAGTAAGCCTATTAACTTGAATGTGTTAAATATTTTTTGTTATTCAAGTATCACAATAAGAAAATTAACTTGAGTGTTTTAAATATTTTCTTTTGTTCAAATATCACAGTAAACATATTAACTTGAGTCTTTTTCAATATATATATATATTCTGAATTAGTTTGTATGTGAGATTTCATCTTTAATTATTTGTTTAAATTTATTTGTTTTGAAGATATGATTTCGACAAACTTTAATTCTCCTGTAACTGGTGTTGCCCATGGGGAGAAACCTGAAAAATTTGTTGGTGTTGATTTCAAACATTGACAACAAAAAATGTTGTTCTATCTCACCACTTTAAATTTGGCAAAGTTTCTCACAGAAGATGCTCCTATTTTACCTGAGGGAGAAACTGACAAAAAAAAGCAACTTGCGGTTGATGCATGGAAACATGTGGAATATCTTTGCAAGAATTACATTTTGAATGGGTTAGACAACACACTATACAATGTGTATAGTAGTGTTGATTCGGCCAAAAATCTATGGACTTCATTAGAGAAGAAGTACAAAACTGAAGTTACTGGTGCAAAGAAATTTATCGTTGGAAAATTTCTGGATTACAAAATGGTGGACTCTAAAACTGTAATCAGTCAGGTTCAAGAAATCCAGGTAATTCTACATGATATACATGCTGAGAATATGACTTTGAGTGAGTCTTTTCAGGTAGCATCAATAATTGAAAATTTGCCACCCTCATGGAAGGACTTCAAAAATTATCTCAAGCATAAACGCAAAGAGATAAAACTTGAAGAACTTGTGGTCCGACTTGGGATTGAAGAGAATAATCGAAAGGCGAAAAAGTGTACTATGGATAGTACAATAGATCCCAAGGCCAACATTGTGGAAAATAGACCACAAAGTAACAAGAAAAGGAAGTTTTCTGGTGAAGGTTCAAATAAAAAACCGCGATTCACAAAAAAGTTCAATGGCAAGTGTTACAACTGCAACAAAATGGGACATCAATCAAAAGATTGTCGTAAGCTAAAGAACCTTCAGAAAAAACATGCCCAAGCTCATATCACAGAAGTTGATGAGGTATCAGATGGTGTTGCAGATATTGACCTTTGTGCAGTCATTTCGGAATGCAACATGGTAGGCAATTCCAAGGAGTGGTGGGTAGACACTGGGGCTACTCGTCATATTTGTGCCAACAAGGATATGTTCATCACATCAGATGTGCCAGTTTCTAGTGGAGAACAACTATTTATGGGCAACTCCTCTACTTCAAAGGTTGAGGAACAAGGCAAAGTGATTCTTAAGATGACCTCTGGCAAGGAACTCACTCTCAACAATGTGCTTCATGTTCCTGACATTCGCAAGAACTTAGTTTATGGTTCATTGCTTAGTAAGAATGGCTTTAAGTTGGTCTTTGTATCTGATAAGTTTGTACTTTCCAAGAATGAGATGTACATTGGAAAGGGTTATTTGAGTGATGGTCTCTTTAAATTAAATGTACTAAGTCGTACCTAAAAGTATTATTAATAAAGTATCTACTTTTGCTTATATTGTTGAGTCATTTGTTTGGCATGGCAGACTAGGACATGTTAATTTTAATTCTTTGCGAAGGTTAAAACTTGATTCCAAAATTCAGTTTTGACACAAATCATAGATGTGAGGTGTGTGTGGAATCAAAAATGACTAAAACACCTTTTCATTCAACTAAGAGAATTACCAAGTATTTAAAGTTAATTCATAGTGATATTTGTGACTTGAAATTTGTGCAAACTAGAGGTGGAAAAAAGTACTTTATTACATTTATCGATGATAGCACAAGATATTGTTATGTTTATCTGCTGAAAAGCAAAGATGAGGCAATTGAAGTGTTTAAGTTTTATAAAAAAGAGGTTGAAAATCAACTTAGCACAAAAATTATGGCAATAAGAAGTGATCGAGGTGGTGAATATGGTCCTCCTTTTGAACAATTTTGTTCAGAACATGGCATTATTCACCAAACTACTGCTCTTTACTCACCTCAATCCAATGGAATTGCTGAACGGAAAAACCGAACACTTAAGGAAATGATGAACGCAATGCTAATAAGTTCAGGTTTACCTCAAAATTTGTAGGGAGAAGCTTTGTTGATAGCAAATTATTTATTAAACAGAATTCCTCATAAGAAGTCACAAAATATTCCTTATGAAAAGTGGAAAGGAAGAAAACTTTCATACAAATTCTTAAAAGTGTGGGGGTGTCTAGCAAAGGTTGCTGTGCCTAAACCTAAAATGGTTAAAATTTGACCAAAAACTGTTGATTGCATATTCATTGGTTATGCTAGTAATAGTTGTGCATATCGATTTATAGTTCATAAATCAGATATTTCAGATATACAGGTTAATACAATCATGGAATCAAGGAATGCAACATTTTTTTAGAATGTTTTTCCTCATAAAATGTCTTGTGAAGCAAGGTTACAAAAACGTTCGTTTGATTCTATAACGAGTGAATCTCATAATAGATCAAATGTTGAGTTAATGAAGGATGAGGAACTCAGACGAAGTAAAAGGATGAGGATCTCAAAATCATTTGGATCTGATTTTTTAACTTATTTATTAGAAAACAAACCTCAAACATTTAAAGAGGCCATGTCCTCTTCTGAAGCTCCATATTGGAAAGAGGCTGTGAATAGTGAAATTGAGTCCATTATGCATAACCATACTTGGGAACTAGTTGATCTTCCATTAGGAAGTAAACCACTTGGTTGTAAATGGATTTTCAAACGAAAATTGAAGATCGATGGGTCAATAGATAAATATAAGGCAAGACTTGTCGCTAAAGGTTACAAGCAACAAGAAGGACTTGACTATTTTGATACATACTCACCAGTTACTCGAATTACTTCCATTCGCATGCTCATAGCAATATCAGCTTTGCATGGATTTGAGATACATCAGATGGATGTCAAGACGACATTCTTAAATGGTGAGTTAGATGAAGAGATCTACATGCAACAACCTGAAGGGTCTGTTTCTTCCGGTTAAGAAAAGAAAGTTTGCAAATTAATTAGGTCTCTTTATGGACTAAAACAAGCACCAAAACAATGACATGAAAAATTTGACAGTGTAATGATGGCCAATGGGTTTAAAATCAATGAATGTGACAAATGTGTATATGTCAAAAGCAATGAGAATGACCATGTCATTGTGTGCTTATATGTTGATGATATGCTAATTATAGGTAGCAATAGCAACATTATTAAGGAAACCAAACAAATGTTGGCCAATAAATTTGAGATGAAAGACATGGGTGTCGCAGATGTTATTCTAGGTATCAAAATTTCTAGAACCCCACAAGGGTTAATGTTATCTCAATCACATTATGTTGATAAAATATTGAAGAAATATACAAAACATGACATTGTGATTGCAATGACCCCAATTGATGGAAGTCTCCATTTAAGTAAAAATAATGGAGATAGTATAGCACAATTAGAATACTCTCGCATCATTGGTAGTTTGATGTACATCATGAGTTGTACACGTCCTGATATAGCGTATGCGGTAAGCAAGTTAAGTCGCTATACAAGTAATCCAGGTCGTGATCATTGGAAAGCTATCTTGAGAATTTTGGGATACTTAAAGCATACTAAACATTATGGATTGCACTATACTCGATATCCTGCTGTACTTGAAGGCTTTAGTGATGCCAATTGGATATCGAGCACTAAAGACTCCAAATCCACCAATGGTTACATTTTTACCCTTGGAGGCGGTGCTGTTTCTTGGAAATCTTCCAAACAAACATGTATAGCACGATCTACAATGGAATATGAATTTATAGCTTTAGACAAGGTTGGAGAAGAAGCAGAATGGCTTCGAAATTTTTGGAAGATATTCCCAATTGGTCTAAACCAGTGCCTGCAATATGTATACATAGCGATAACCAGGCATCTATCGGAAGGGCACGAAATATTATGTATAATGGTAAGTCTCGACATATACGACGGAGACATAATACAATCAGACAACTACTCTCTAGTGGAATTATCACAATTGACTTTGTGAGGTCAAAAGATAATATAGCGGATCCACTTACTAAAGGCCTAACTAGGGAGTTGGTTGAAAATTCATAAAAAAAAATGGGATTAAAGCCTATAATATGAAGTTATCCAAAGAGGCAACCCAACCTAGTTGACTGGAGATCCCAAGATCTAGGTTCAACGGTAAAACCGATCTCTAAATAACACAACGAGCACTACATTAAAAGATTTTACCCATTCTACGAATGATGAGATAGTGCCAGTATGGTTTTAGGGTAAGCTTTATTCTTTTAATGATTTATGTTAGTGATATTTATTAACAAAAGAACATATACGATGTTCTGTATAAAAATCACCTATGTGAGTGTGAAGGGGTCACTTCTGTGAGAATTTTTAAGGCAACATTCTCTAAAACACTCATGAGACCAGGCGGTGTTCAAGGCCAAAACGAACACAACCATGAGCACAAACTTTGTTATAATGAGAAGCTGTGTGATATCTATTGTTTTAGTTTACTCTAGAACGGTTGACAGTTCAAGGCATCATGTCCACTGATTAACCAAGTAAACTCGATTGATTTTCACTAGGGAAAGTTCAAAGTTTATACTACTTATCCTCATGCAGGTTCTCCATTGAAAAATACCGAACGCTTATTTTCTCACATTTGTCAAATTACCATTTATGGGGGGGATTGTTGGAATAAATGGTTATGATTCTTCATGAATGGATTCTTCATGAATGGATGCATCATGAGTGGATGCATCATTTCATGAAAAATGTTATTAACTAAAGGACATGACTTTTCGAATGGCCATGAAAAATCTATAAATAAGTCCTTTTGGTTGAGAGAAAAAAACACTTAAAAATCATTTGTCTTCTATAAACAAATTTCTCTCCATATCCACAATCTTGACGTTCGGTTGATTCACAAGGTTTCGTTCGTAGATCTTCTATACGGGGTGCTACACTTAGAAGAAAGTTGATCTGTTCTATCCTGGAAGGCAATTAGTCTAAATTCTCAAGCACTAGGGTGAGTAAATATGTCTTAAGGAGACAACGTGAATTCGTTGGGCTCATATTTATATTTGTGTATGATTTTCTGTTCACTGTGATAATAATATACATAACAATTTGATAATCAGTATAACAATTATAACATTCTTTAAGGTTTAATTTGAATTTGATTCTCTACTTAATTATCGGAATTCAAAAACCAAATGTCCATTGTCAAATGTGATGTCACTTTGGTTAATTTATAATATTTTATGGCTTTTTGTAATTGTGATTATTTTCATAAGTTTGTATCCTCAATCTTAAGGTATCGAACCACATATTATCCAGAAAAAAAACTTCAAAATGATCACCATTTTCTTTAAGATACATCTGAATTCTTAATTAGTGGTAAAAAAAATTGAAAATCAAAACCAAAATTTTAGAAACCACTATTTTTTAGTTTTTCAGAACTTTGGAATGAATTTGAGTGACACACTGTTAGAGGTAAATAACAAAACAAAGAGACTCATAATTAAAAACAGTGTTTATAACATTATCAAACACGAGAGCTATGGTAACAAAATTGGGAAAGATAAGATACCGATCGAAAACATACCTCTCCAGATCGCAAGGTACCTCGATAAACTCGTCCAAAGCCACCTTTGCCGAGCAAGTTGGCATCGCTAAAGGAGCTTGTAGCGTCTTCCATTTCCCGAAGCGTGAAGACAGCAGATCCATGGTGTCTTTTGGAAGGTCTTTGAAGGGGGGTTTGATCCTCAAGTTGCCACAACTCAACTGGCCTATAAATCCCTGATGAACACACAACTTGGTAAGCCAAGAAAAAAAAAGAATCAAATAACAAAAAGTTGAAGAAGGGTACATTACTAATAACATACAAGGATCGTCTGTAGTAGTTTGATGATGATGATGGTGATGATCCTCTAAATGAGAAGATTTTTTTCGTCTACGCCTCTTGTTCCATGCAGAAACCAAGCTAAATGCCATCATTTTTCATGTCCAATAATTCAAGATATCTCTAAAAGGATATTAATAAAATGGACTTTGGTTATAGGGGTTTTGGAAGTGACAGAGAATATATTTATTGTATCATTTGATTTGATATTGAAAATGTGATATATGCATAATTATAAAAACAAAGAAGAAATTGTAAAAAGGGAAGGTTCTTGGTTTTGATATAGTTTGTTGGTTGGGTAGAGAAATATTATTGTGCTTCAAGGAAAAGAAAAGATGAGAGAAAGGCAAAAGGGTTTGGTTATTGAAAAGGAAATGGAAGCTAAAATTTTCTCAGCTTTGCTTTTCTCTATTGTGTGTGTCTTTATTTTGTAGCTTAAGAGTTGGTGGTTGTGAAGGTCGTTATCCGTTTTTGTTGAACCTATCAAATGAAAATCTCTCTCCCTTTTTCCACAAATTACATATAAAGGATATTCATATGGATTATTATTGTTTTTTATGTGTTAATCTCAACACATAAGTATATATATATATATATATATATATATATTATTTATGGTTGAGGGTCAACATGAACGTAGTTCAACCGATATAGTTTTTGTATTATCAACCTCGAAGTTAAAAGTTTGATTCTCCTTTATCACACACTTTATAGTTACAATTCTTTAAAAGAAATACTAGTCGATCAAATTTTGAATACCTTGAACTTAGTTAGTGCAATGAGAAATAGATTGGTTGTGCTTTGGGTATCCAAGGGTGCAATTATTATTGGCAATTTATGGTTGAAGAAAAGAAAGGAATTATGGAGGGAAAGCCATTCATTTCAAGTAAGCACTTCAAGAAAACGTGTGAAAAAGAATTTTGCTCACTAGTAATTGGTAATTGGTATTGGTATATGATTTTTCACCTAAAAAGTTAGGAGTTCTGATTTCCCTTTCCCCATAATGTTATATTAAAAAGGAGAGGAAAATGTGTAGCATGATAGTAATTAAATCAGAGATATTAAAATGATAATTGATGCTTCGATATTAAAATGATAATTGTTGCACGAAGCATTTAGCCTTAGTCTTAGCAGTGAGTAAATAATTGAGTTTAGAGCACTAGTAGAGGTAAGATCAGTCCTCATAATATGTCCTATGACAACGGATGATGTACGTTTTTTTACCTCAAAGTTGTAGGATGCATCTAGCTCTTTTGACTTGTTTATTTTCTTAACATGAATATATATTTACTTAGCTCGACCTAAACCTCAAGTGCTTGACATTTTTCTTTTGAAAGACATACTCTTTCATATTTAGTTTCTTTCAATACTCTTCGAACTTTAGACATGACTTTGAGCAACTTTTGAAAAAGAAAAATTAATAGTTTAAATTAAGATGCATCCATTTTAATTTAAACCATTATATGTAATTGAACACAAAAGTTCTAAATTAACATAGTAAATAACAACATGATCATTTATTTATCATTTGAAGTCTAACGTAATTTCAATCTTTTAAGTAATTGTTATTTATAAAATAGATATCAAACATTGTGTGAAAATTTAAAATATAATGAGGTTGAAAATAAAATGAGCAGAAATATGATTCTAGTATAAATTTTGAGGTAGCATTCAACTATTTTTTAAAAAAATATTTCCTTAACATTCTTCCAATTGTTTTTTCTTCTTTAAGCTTTCAAGTGTTTTTGGAAAATTGCTATTTTTTTTAGTTAAAACAAATCCACCTTCCAAAGCTAACCTTTTTCAAAAACTACCTTTTAATCTATATCTCACGAAGTATCATTTTCTCTCTATCTTCAATTTTATCTTTTTCCAATATAAATTTTAAAGTCCAATTCCAATTTCAAACGTTAAACTTCATTCTTTTCATTTTTTTTCTTTTGTTTTCACCATGTTTTTGACAACTTAATTTTAAGAGTTCTCACATACAAATTTCCTTAAAAGTTGAAAATTGGAGAAAATTCAATAAATTAAAAAACTTAAGAAATTATTGTAAATAAAAAAATTGTTGAAAATATTTACAAAATATAGCAAAATTTCATATTCTACCAATAATAAATACCGGTAGACTTCTGTATGTGTTTATTAATTAATATCAGTGATTGAAACTGAGACGGTAATTTCTTTTTAAATTTGTCGTTTTTGCAATTTAGAAAATGTAGGTGACATGAATTTTATTATTATAATTTTTTTTTACTGTTTTTGCAAACTCTTCGTAAATTTATGAGACTTGAAAATTAATACGACATAAGAAGTTAGAGGTAAAAATTGAATGCTAAATTGTAAAAATGTTCTTAACTTTGTAGTAGGGGTAAAAAATGTGCTTAAATTTTTAAAATTTACAAAAAATATTTATAAACTTTTTAAAAAATAGTCTTATGGTTAGTTTTGAATTTAAAAAAAAAAAAGTAAAGTGTTGTTTAAAAGAATACATGTAAAAACTATTGAAAAGTTATGTAAATATTTTAAAACTTAGATAAAATTTAAAAATACCACCATTGATCTAATTTTTACACTAAATTTTTCGTACCAAAAATAAAAATAAAAATTTCAAGTTAAAACTACAAAATCTCACAAAATTCTAAAATAAAAAATTTATTGGAAGACTATTAACCCACACCAAATTATTAACATTCATTTAAGTTCTAAACTCTATTATTTTCTTTTAAGAGTCTATATATCTCACTAAAGTGTACGGTTTTATTGTAGGCGAAGGAAAATATTATTTTTTACTTTTAAAATTTAAAAGTTTAACAATATTTTTAAAAGTATAGTGTGTCAATAGTCAAATACTTTTTTTTATTTGACTAGTTATAGTTGAGTATGTTATAAGACAAATTTTTCATTTTAAAAATTTGTGAAATTTTATGTTTTAAAAGTTTTAGTTAATAAAAAAATACCCGTAAAATTTGAATCAATCAAAATAATTTTAAATTTTTTTATTTTCAGTTGAGAGGTATTATGAAACTTTTCAATGGTTTTTAAAAATGTATTTTCGAAACAAAACTTTAACAATTTTTTTTTCCAAACTAACAATAAGGATGATTTTGAATCTTTTTTAAAATATAGGGCCTATTTGGTAACGTTCTCGTTCTCTGTTTTCAGTTTCTGTTTTCATTTTTTAAGAAAATAGGTGTTTGGTAGCGTTTCCTGTTTCTCATTCTAAAAAAAAGTAGAAACGTTTCTTTTATAATGAATTATTGAAAAAATAAAGCAGTTTTTTTCGTTTCCATTTCTCAATTATTTATATTGGTTTCTTTTTTCTTTTTCTTAATTATTTCTATTGATTATCTTTCTTTTTTTCTCAATTATTTTTATTGGTTTCCTTTTCTTTTTTTCAATTATTTTTCTATTTCATTTTCCACCAGTGATTTCCTTTTTCTTCCTTTTCTCTCCATTGTTTTTCTCAAATAACCATCCTCTTCCTCTTCCTCTCATTGTCTTCCTCTTCCTCTCATTGTCTTCCTCTATACAAGGCCTTCTTGGATCTGGGTTTTCCTCTTCCTCTTTGTGTGAATCGTGTTTTCATTGTGGGTTTTTGCCAGATTCGTGTTTTAGCAGTGAGTTTTTGTCTTCCTGTTTGCCGTGCGTTTTGATCCTCCTCTTCGTTGTGGGTTTTCGTCTTCCTCTTGTCGGCTCTATCCTTCATATCTCAATCTTCATCTCGTTCTACGTAAGATTACAAGAAGATCAAACACATTTTTTTGTTTATGTTTATTGCTTTTAAGAAACATCAAACACATTCATCTTTCTTGTTATAAAAAAAGAAGAACAGTAAACCGAGAACAAGGAACACGAAACAATAAACGGGCAACGAAAACGTTACCAAACCGGTCCATAGACACTAACATTTTAACATTTTTTTAGACGGATTATAAAGTTTAGAAGCATTTTTTTTTTTAATTTTAACCAAAGTTGAATTTTTTATATGGAATTGAGTAGTAAAATCTTGGTATCACTAAGGTTTATAATGACGTGTTGACGTAAAATAAGATATAGCTTGAATTAACCCAGTTTTTGCTAAGAAGAAGAGGCTCGTTTTGCGCAAAAATCCGCCATTCTTGAAGGTTCCTTCTGCCTGAGCGAATTATCCAGAAGCTCGTGGAAGTTGGCAGGGAGCTGAGTTTTAAATCTCGCATCTTCCTAAACCGGCTCATTTTTAATCTTCCATGGCTCTCAACCCTAATCTTTTTCCAAATGGGATGCCCGTTCCCTTCACCAACGAGCTTTTCGTATTGGCTAGAGATGGCGTTGAATTTGAGATTGATAAGATCCCCGGGTTAGTTCCGTTCTTCTTAGTTCCTTTTGGATACCCATTAACGCTGTTGATCATTATAATTTAACTAGGTTGCGAATTTGCTGGGTTCATGATTTCTTAAATTGTGTCATTTTGATGGTTTCTTATTTTTGTTTCTGTTTCTTCTAAATTTTTCCTGGGTTTATTTGGTTATCCGATTTGTGAATTTTAGTTGATTCTGGGCGTAGAGAGATTCTGATCGGCCTTAATCATGGAAACGTTGTTTATAACTTTATTTTGTTAATACTGTGTTCGATGGGTTTGAGTGTGATTGATTATTGAAGTTTGCATACTGTCTACGCAAGGAGGAACTGTTGAATTTAGGGGCTTGATTGTTATTTATTTATTTACTTTATTTCAATTCAATGTTAGAGATTGTTTGGAGTCCCTTTTTGTATGCTGGTTTTTGCTTGGCTCGTTGTCTTTGAATTTGCTTTGGGCTGAGTAGCAGGAACAACTTTTAATTTATTATGATCCAAAATGTGTATTCAATAAGTTCTTGCGAATAATTACACCCACTGAATAGAAACATTAACCTAGTTACAATGAGCACCTAAAAAAAACAGGCCATATGTAGATAATGAAGAAGCATGACCACAAGACTAAATTACCTGGATGCATGCTCATTTGTAATCAATTGTCAATGGTGCAAATAAAATCTTATGGAGCAGCTTTCCATGGTGGATGAAAATCTTATGGCTTGCTCTCAATTGAGTCTTTCTCTGGTTTCTTTGGGGAGAATGGAGTGGACGCATTTTTGGGGACACTTCCTATCTTTGATCATTATATGGATGTGCTCCTTTTTCATGCTTTGCATTGGCGTAAATGTAAACACCCTTTCACTGATTATAGCCGTTCTTCTTTAGTTCCTAATTTTTGAAATATAGTGTAATACATTAGGTGTTTAGGGTTATTACCCGTTTATTTCACTCATCAATGAAATTTGTTTCTCTTAAAGGGATTCAGCAGGTTTTGCATTTTTTTTATGTGCCTTTTAGAAGTGTAACGATTTCATTTTGCTCCTTTTTTTTCGTATGCAGTTTTCCCTTCTGAATAGTTTTTGGTCCCTATACCGAAAAGGAAAAAAAAAAAAAAAAGAGAAAAAGAAAAAAAGAAAAAAAAGAAAGAAAGATATAATATCCGATTCTGACATATTTTACTAGTCATAAATGCCACCTCTGTATCAATTTCGATGAACTAGGTTGTAAATGGCAGGGATGGGGCATGAGCGTAATGGGTTTTACCTCTTTCTTTCAGGGCTAATAGTGATCGTGTGAAAGCAAAAGGAACTATTTACTTATCAAATGTACGCATGGTCTTCGTCTCAAATAAACCAGATCCAGTCTTTACTGCATTCGACATGCCTTTGGTATGGGATTTCACTCTTTATGTTTACTTCCCTTCTTGATGCACTGTTCCTGTAATTGTCTATCTATGGGACTGAATTGTGGATAACCAAAAGGATAAACAAAAGGATTTTTGTTTTTAAATTCCTAGGATGTATTAAGAATACTTCCTGTGCTCAATTAGTTAACTGACGTCCTTTTTTTATTGTGAATCTATCTTTAAAACACTTAACCTGCCCTTTTTGTTTCTCGGTAACTGCTTCATATTTAGTTTAATAAAAGCAATCTTGTTTCCTAGAAAACTATTTAAATTTCTCTCAATGCTACATCAATTTTATCCATCAAATCACTCATGTTTTCTATGACTTTTTACATTTTCCCAAACCATAGACCTTTTAAGAGATAAATGTCATTACTTCTACAAATTTCCAATGGACTTTTCACCTTCTGTTAGCTATTCGTTTGGTTTTTAATTCATTGTATCAATTGTATTCTTAGAAACCATTAGACTTCTCACCCTCCGTCCTAGTGACTATCCACATATGTCCTTTTCCCATGATAGCCAAATCGTCCACAATGTTCAGTGTTCACCGTTAACCCCATCCTACTTGCTTCAGTCTTCAAGTGAAAATGAATTGTTGTGCATTTCCAACGCTGGTGATCACCCCAAACCCTTTCAGCAATCACCTTGGATGTGATTCATCACAATTTTCACTTGGAATATTCTTTCCATTGGGTTCTTGCACCTGAGCATTCATACACAAAATTAGTCTTTTAATAACACTGAATGACTCCGCCCTCACTTTCTCTCCAATTCCTTCAATTATTACCTCTTTATACATCATCTAAGCAAGACCTCTTAAAAGTCTTAATCCACCCCATGTTATGCAATAAACTCAGCTTTATCATACTTTTGATACCACCTTCCAAGCTTGAAGAAAAGACATCCCCGGTTTTAACCACCTACTACTCTTGCATAAATCTTCTACGTCCTGAGTCATATGGAGTAGAGCTTTGTTGACATGAAAAGTATTGGTCTTACTATCTGCACTATTGCCTTTATTTGAGAACTCTAGATCTTGTAGCAGTTTGCAAGTATCCTTAATATGAGAAACACATGAAATGCAAAGAATTATATTGCAATACCATAGAAATTACAATATCAATAACTTCTTGAGATGGCTAGGTCTCTCCTACAATACACCCTCTATGAATTGACGCACCAAAATATGACCTCTTCACAAATTCTAGCTTCTTATATTTATAACCAAGCTACCTCTATATATCTATCATTGTGCCCTAATAAGATCTCACTAATATTTCTAACATGTCCTTTGGCTGCCTGGCCCTAATGGTACTCTCACGCAGTCTTTGCAGAAAGGCGGCCCTGTTAAAACACATTAATGTCTTTGAATTCTCACGGCGTCACCTTGAAGCAACTAAAGAATAATCCTATTATTGATTCCTTACGACCTTACCTTGGATTAATATATTCTCTTTTCATTAAGTGTCTATAATCTTTAGTCCTAAATAGCAATCGGACTGCGCGTTATTCTATTTGACATTTTCTTGCATTGCAATCTAATGTTTTGCTTGTTGCTTTTGCAGCTCTATGTTCGTGATGAGAAATTTAACCAGCCAATATTTTTCTGCAACAATATATCTGGATTAGTTGAACCTGTAAGCATGCCAACTGTTAGACAACATCTTGTTTAGTATGTCCGAGTCCTACTTTAGCTGCCTATTTAACACCTTATTACAGGTGGTGCCTGAAGACCAGCACAGGGCTCTCTACTCAACTCACTCATTTAAGATTTTGTTCAAGGAAGGGGGATGCGGTACTTTTGTGCCACTCTTCTTCAACCTGCTGTCTTCAGTGAGGCAATACAATCAACATATGAATGCAGGTCCTCGAGTGGATCCATTGCAGGCAGCACAAACTCCTGTTGATGAAATGATGAGACATGCGTACGTAATGTTGATTCTAGTCGAATTTTGTTTCATTGGAAAGTTGGAATTTGTCATTTGATTATGCTCTTGCTGTTAAACTTGCAGATATGTCGATCCAAATGATCCAACCAAAATTTTCTTACAGCAGCCAACAACGGAGTCCCAGTTAAGGAGGCGAACATACCAATCCCAACCAGCTGAAAATGCAATGTGAAGTTAGTTGAAAAACTATCTCATACTATAGATTTGTTCCTTTGGTATTATCTACAAGAAGTGAGGGACTTGATGATGCAGCGAATGAAGACTTGTACAGTTGAAAAACGTGTTGTTGAATCTGTAGTCACGAGCGGTCGATTGTCTACTGAAGTTTCAGCTTAACTCTTCCAATATGTTATTTTGCATGCTGATGCATGGTATAAAGCAGTATTTATTTTGTTAATGTAATCTATGTGTTATACTAAAATAATATAAAAGGATTTTTTATGGTCTTCCGATTGTATGAGTTCTGACGGCTATTGATATTCATATATATACTCTTTTTGCTTTTGAAATGTTTTCTTTTTTTGAAGTTTGACGTTAATTTGTGGGTTCTTTTATGAAATCTAATACTCTACTTGTATTAAAGTCCACTCTCGTTTTTTATGTACTAGGATTGACATGTTTATCATAGTTCTGATCCGTCCATCTAAAGATATAGTATTAAATTGTATTTTCGATTTAAAATGCGTTTGTGCTATTTTCATTGGCACAATATTAATGCCAAATTTCATTAATTTTTCTTTTTTTGAAAATCAAGAGTTTTTTTTTTTTCAGGTGGGCTTTTATTGCCGGTTTAATGAAGTTCATGTTTTCAGAAAAAAATATCAATAATTCCAAAACTTTAGGTATATAAAATAAAGTTTTATCTCATCTGGACTAAAAAGTGTATTATTCTTACAACTACTTTTATTATTTTATTTTGTGAGGAACGTCTAGAGTTTTCAGTCTTTGCGTAAAGAATTGTTATTCCTGTGAAAACAATTTGGAATACGATGTGAAATGATTTGGCCAATAATCCTGAAATCAACGCAAAACAAATGAATTGAGGAAGATAGAGGATGGCCAGTCTGTTGAAGCCAACGCATACTCATCGGCATCCCCATTCCCATCCCGTCCTCCATCATCAATCGCTAAGATATCACAAATTCAAGCTCCCCATAGCTCTAACTGGACGTCAATCTCGCCATCAGTTCATTCGACGCACCCGAATCAAGTGCAATTATCAAGACTCCGGCAACGAACAACCACCTCCTTCTACTTCCACTGCCTTGCAACTCTACTCTGATATTGAGAGGTACCCACTTCTCTTTTCCTTCTTTTGTGTTGTGGGCTTCATTTCTTTCTTCTCTTTTGGGGAATTTTGTTGCTGTTTCCATGATTATAGTCAATTTGTCTGGTTGATATGTTGGGAGTTGTGATTGTTTGGTTAAGTCAACTCTTGCTAGTTCAGCGTTTCCCGTACTTCTTTTTCAGTTTGCTTTAATTCATCCGCAATGTGTGTGTATTGATGTTGTTGACCCCTTTTCAATTGGGTCTTCCTTAGAAATCCATGAACGTGGAGTTCGAGAGAGTTAGAATAGGCTTGGGATAGGGAGAGTGAGATAAGTCACAGGGGAGGATATAAATAAGAGGGAGGAAATTTCTTGTATTACAGTAGTATATTTATTACTTACCACAGCTTTTAAGGTTTACATCGGCACTATGCATTAAATATTTAATTAATTAATAAATCATTTATTGACATGTCAAATGCAAATAGAGTAGTATGTCCTTTCGTAGTATTAGAAATATTCCCAACAAAAGGTAGCCTCATAGAGCGGTGCGTTTTTTATTCAGCAGGATTTAGTTTGGTAGCAATTGGTTGTTGTTTTCATTCAAAATAATACACACACATACAAAACACCGTGTGACTAACTAACATAGGAGAAGAAACACATATAAGGAGTTCAGTTAGAGAATATGAATTACATTTTAAATTTTACATTCTATCATTCATCAATTACTACTTGAGTTGAATCATGAATCATTGCTTGTATGAAGTAAATGGAATCCTTAATTTTCAATGTTTGTCTTCTTGCATACCGTTGCTAAGAAAAAGGTTCTCCTATGTTCCCAGATTACTAACTGAGACAGTTAGGCAATCACAAGAGGCCTGGGGTGGTTTAAAAGACTGGACAGAAGTTGAGGTGATCTACAATTACCATATCTTTCATTATTATTATTGATTTTCATGTTTGACTTGAAGTCTATTGCTTTCCATAAATGTATTGGTACATATAGTCCACGGAAAATATACATTTTGCAATACTCTTTAGTACCTTTGGTAAGTGGAATAGTTATTACTCAAAAGAGGATGACTCACTCATATTCAAGTGGTCCTTTTGAACCTACCCTTCCCATTACCATCTGGTTTTGGAAGCCCTAGAAAAACTTGTTTGATTGCCATAAGGGTTTGTGATTTTATTTGGGAGGCCCTGTTGAAAAAAGGAGCTCACATGTTGGCAACTGGAAGATTGAAACTTTTCCAACCTTAAATGGCGGGCGAGGAATTCTTCACAGATTTTGATGGGGCCAAAGCGAAAAAAAAATCAAAAACTCCTTTGGAGTAACGCGGTGAAAGCAGTGCTGGCAGATCTATTGTTTGAAAGGAACAAAAAATCAAAAACTCCTTTAGGTACTCCTTGGTTTACTAGATTTGAAGCAGCCTGACTGAATGCATCCCTTTGGTCCTCTCTCTCCAAGGCTTTTGTAGATTATTGAAGTCAGGAAATTAGCTTGAACTGGACTGCTCTTATTTCCATGAATTAAAATCCCTGTATTCTGACGTGGTAGGTCCTTGGTGACAGATGTGGCTACAAATGATCAGATGGAACTCTTCCTTTAGATCTTTCTCATAGTTTTGGTGATCAATCTTGTTTTTCGACGGCTATGACTGTACTGTTTAAAGTTTTACATTTCTGGATTGTTTTGTCTTGTTCTATGGAAAGAACATTGTTATTGTTGGAGAAGTTGAGAGTCCCACATTGGAAAAACCAAGGAGACTCATACTCCATATTAAGATAGATGGGCTACTCCTCTCATTGCCAATTGGTTTTTAGATGGAACCCCATACTATCAAATTTAACATGGTATCAGAGCCCAGTTGAAATGTCTGGGTGCACCATCTCATTTCATTTACTTAATGTAGAGGTTTGTTTCTTGTTCAAAAGAGAAAAAAAATGGCGGGCTTGGTTTAGTCTTAACCAAGGATAGGAACAGAGTCTCCTCTCTAAAGGATTTAGAAATTCTATGGAGTTTCTAACCACATCTTGGAAAATTGAGAGCTAAATGTTCCACTGTCACCTTTGACAAGCTTCCCTCCATTTGCTGATGCTTAGTTCTGAAGTCTTTGGTTTGGGATTCTAAGGCATGTAAATTTTCTTTGCAACTATAATTTTCCCAGAACTGCTGGTGGTAGCTGCTCTTCTTTTGGCTTGAGGATTTCTTCAGTAGAGGCATTGTGGAAAAATGTTTAAGACTCTTTTTTCCTTTCCATGTAGCAGCAAGGCAGTGAACTTACTTGGGGACAACAAAAATGGGGGCTGGAATCTCAACTTTGGAAGGCGGCTTAGGCTTATATATCAAGTTACAACGAACTGGAAAGCCTTTTACATTATAATCGATAGAAGGATTTTGTAGGGTGCGAAGTAGGGTGTTTCCCTTCTTCCCACTCAGGGTTTTTCCTTGTTAATAACACATTTCATTTTGGGACCCAATGGAGATTCGAAAGTGAGCTCTCTCCCCATAGAAGAGAACCTTATTTAGTCAATTTTGAGTTGCACGAAGAGAACATTTTGCTTGATAGGAGGTATGCTTAATCTCATTTAGTCAGTTTTGAGGTGCACTTCAATCTACTTTATTATCCTATTTGGGATCCTGGGTTAGGTTACTCAATAGTAATACCTTGGAGAAGCTTATGAGAAATTTTTTATGAGAAGGTATTGAGGAGTGGAAAGACTCTCATTTAGTAAGGTGAGAGGTGATTTGGTTACAAAACCAGTGGATTTTGGGAATTATATACAGGTAACTTAAGTGCCTGAAACAAGGATTTGTTGGCTAATAGTTGTTGGACTTCCCTTGTGAGTTTGAAATCTTACGATACAAGGTCAATATGAGCAATTATAGATGACCACTCCCTTTTGGATGGATCTTGGGTGGGTTAAAGGCACTTCCAGTGATCCTTGGGAAGGTATCTCTAAATAGCTCTATTTCTTGTCCCAATTCTGTTCATTGTTCAATCGGAGGTGGGACGAATAAAATTTTTGGGAGTATAAATGGTTAAGGTTGCATTTCCTGTAAGAGGATGGCAAGGATTTTGATCATATTCTTTGGATCTATGTTTTTGCACAACAGTGAGGGGTTGGTTCTCCAAGGTGTTTGGCTTATCCTTTGCCTAGCCCAGGGGATCTAGAGAGATGATTGAAACATTCCGTCATCATCAACCCTTTCGCAAGAGGGGAGGTTTCTGTGGCAAGTTGGGGTGTAAATAGTTTTGTGGGTTCTTTGATGTGAGACAAACAGAAGAACTTTTAGAGGGCTTGAGAGGACCTCGAATGATGTTCGGCCCTCCATAAGGTTCCCTCTCTCTAGACATCAGTAGCAACTTCTTCTGTAGTATTCTTTTGAGGTCTTATTTTAAACTTTTACTTGATTGAAGCCCCTTTCTATGTTTTGGTTCTTTTTTTATTGTTTTGGGCTTCGTTTTTTGTATGACTCTGTATTCTTTCATTTTCTCTGAATGAAATTTCAATTATTCATATTCAAAAAGAGTTTGTATCAAGGCTTAGGATGAAGAACCACTGGGCACGCATATTTTCAGCATTTTTTTTACACAAGCTAATAGAATTTTAGGAAATAGAGCCTTCATTTTTTCCCCATTCTTTTCTCAGAAATTCTTAAGAAAGTTATCTGCATTGTAAAATTTCAGGGAGCATGGGTTCTCAAACCACGAAACACAACCCCAAAATATGTTGTACATTTTGTTGGGGGTATATTTGTTGGAGCTGCACCTCAGCTTACATATCGCTTGTTTTTGGAGCGCCTTTCCGAGAAGTGAGGCTTTTAGTTTTACTCTCTGTATGAAATCATTTTTTGCTATTTAATATTTCAGTAGGTCACATATCTTTTCTATACTTGGATAGCGATGTGTATCTGTCTTTCCAAGTGTTTGTTCCTTTAACTGGCACCAGAACTTTTTAACATACTTTCTTTTATAGTCCTTTGATCTGTTAAACTTCTTGAAATGGTTATCCAATTTCAGACTAGTTGTGGTCCTATGTTTAATTGTTTGATAGACTTTAAGTCCATGATTTTCAGATCTTTGTAGACTATATACTTATAAATAAGAAACGAAGAAGATTTGATCAGACACTATTATGAATCAGGGGTATTTTCATCATTGCAACACCCTATGCCAGTGGATTTGACTATTTCTTAATTGCGGATGAAGTGCAGTTTAAATTTGATAGGTGTCATCGGGCATTTCTTGACTCAGTGAGTTTTTCTGTTTTCTTCTTTCTTCTCTTTCTCTTATTTATGATGTGAAACATTCTCTTTTTCATTCCCCCCCCCAAAAAAAATCTCGAAGGGAAAAGTTAATTAGTTAATCATCCAGGTACAAGATCTTCCCATTTTTGGTGTTGGCCATTCTCTGGGATCTGTCATCCACCTTTTGATTGGTATCATAACATCTCTTTATGTCATGTCAGGAACTCATTTGGTTTGAAGCAAATTAAATGGGTTAGATTGCTAACTTATCTCTTCATCAGGATCAAGATATGCTGTGGAAAGAAGTGGAAATGTATTGATGGCATTCAATAACAAGGTAATTTTGCCATATATCATATACATGAATTTTGAGTTTGTTGGATAAAGACAAGTCCAATACCAATTTGTCAGGTTTGAGCATTTATTACCACGAAAGGGTAGATATAGCTTCTATGTCTAGGTCGTCAGAACTAGTGTTTGGGCAATTGCATGAAAACGGAAAGGTTTTGTAGCACCTAAGCACATGGACGAGGTGCATGTTTAAGACGGGAAATAAAGTACACCTTATGTAGAATTTTCCAACAACTAAATTTCATAGCTGATAAAACTGAACCTTACATTGAGGAGAGAAGTATCTGGGACATGATTATGGTGATAACTTTGATAATAAAATAAGAGTCATGCATCTTGTAAAGATTGTGAGTTTTCTTCATTTTTCTGATGTGGGATCCTCAACATGCCCCTCCAAGATAGTGAGTGTCTCTTTGTTCACTATTCTTAGGCCGGTTCCCAATTTTTGGTTGAAATTTCGTTTGTGCGTCTTGGTCCTTGATGCCATATTTGATAAATGTGAGGTTTCCAATTGCCAATAAAAGAGTGAGTTATAAAGATTGTGGTCTCTTCATCTTTTCAATGTAGGATTGTCAACAATTTTGTTTTGGCAGCATTTTATGTGTACTTTCTACTTTTTTGTTCTGTTTTAGAAGTTTTTTCTTAATTGGAAAAGGAAAAGAAGAGAAAAGGCCTTAGCATCAGGGATCAGTAGTTAAGGCATCTGGTTAAATGTCTTAATAAAATAAGTCTATGCTATCCAATATAAAATTTGTTTAGTTATTTGTTATGTGATAGCATTTTTATTTATTAGTATTTACATTTTATGCTGTTAATATGTTAATCAACGTCTTTATGTTCATTTTGTTGTTATTATTATTTATTATTATTTTTATCAATGAGTTACATCGAGAAAAAAAATAAAAGAATACAAGAACATAAAGAAAACCAAACCTCCAAAAATTCCTCTAGAAAAAGGGATTCCATCCAAGTATGATGTTACCTAGAAACTGAAGCCCAAAGGCTTGAAATCTCACCAAGAGCAAACATTGCCATGGTCCTCCAGGAAAAAAGCTATGAATCTCTACTCATGTGTTGTGATGTTTCTTTGTTCGTGTCACCCTCTTTAATTTTAGAGAATTGACAAAAGTTCTCTGTTCCCAGGAGGCAAGCTCAGCTGTTCCTTTGTTCTCCCCGGTGCTTGTTCCAATGGCTCAAAGCATGGGACCTCTCTTATCACAAATTGCATCATCACCGACTTTTCGTCTAGGGGTAAGATATTTTATCTTTTTATGATTCTAGTGATTACCGTGCATGGTTTTTTCAAAGCTTGCTGTTAGAGTTTCCAAATGTAGTTTTGAGATATTTGTTATTCTGAAATTTCATGACTATATTTTGTAGTGGATTAAACACAATCATAATTTTCAATTTTGCAGCAGTTGTAGCATAAACTAACACGAGTTGGGTGTTTTCTAGGTTAACCTGTTTACTGTTTGCTCTCTGGGTCTAAATTCTATAGATTTTGGGGAAAAAAAGGAATGAAATTGTACTTACCAATGTGCTGCCCTTGAGACTCTAAAACTATTACATGCTCAATCTATATGAACAGGAGCTCTGAAAATGAATTCAGGATTCTAAACATCATCTCATATTAAAATGTAGGTTAAAAGAATTTATTTTCTGCTTTATATTTTCATGCATATTCAAATTCGTATGTGTGTATATAGGTTAAAAATGTAGATACATGCATGCATACACACAACACATAGAAGTACATGTATGTGTATACAGGTGTATATGTATGTATGTATAGGTGTATGTACATATAATTTTGTTGTGAGGTAGGTTTTTAACCTATAATTTTTTATTAGTTTTTAATAATGGATATTGATTTTTATGAGAAAAATAAGTTGTTATTTTAACAAATCTGAATAATATTTTGATAGTAAATCAATTATATAATTGGTAGATATAAAAATAAAACCAGATAATAAAAAAAATATGGGAATGATTTAAAATACTTTTCTACACTTGAAAAGTTAAAAAATTATAGCTAAATTCGCAAATATACGAAATACTTAGTTACCCTTTTGCCAATTCCCTTTTTGTTTATCTGAAAATAAATACACAAAATATTTGCTACCCATTACCAGTTCCCTATTTGTTTATACGAAAATTGTGGTGTATAATTTCTATCTGTTTTCTACTATAGGATTTCTTTAGATGGATAATGCTTTCTGATAGACAATTGGATTATCAGTTTTCTGCACTTTCTGTGTCTTCTATTTATCTTGCTCATTTCCCTTGTCGTTTGGTAGTTTTTATCAAGAATCAAGAATCTTGTCTCTTGTTTTTATGCATCTGCAGGCAGAGATGACAATGAAACAATTAGAAAATCTTAGCCCTCCAATAGTGAAGCAAGTTCTTCCTTTAGTTGAGCAGCTGCCTCCCTTGTACATGGATTTGGTGAGGGGAAGAGAAGATTTTACTCCAAAGCCGGAGGAAACTCGACGAATTGTATGTCCATTGCCCACAATAACAAAAAAATGTTTATACATATTATTTAGTTCTCTATTTTTTTTTCTTTAGTGGGGGTGGCTCTACGAGGACACAAGTATTTTATTTGGCTGCTTCTGATAGTTTACATTTGGTTTTAAGCTGTTTAATTTTATTGCTGGGTTTTTGTGTTTTTATTGTTGGATTTTGTGCAATTAATTATCTGGCTTTTATCAAATTTGAAAAGGGCACTGACTTGAACGCTTAAACAACTTCAGAATTGGATGGACATAGAATAAATTTTGCTGATTGCACAATTATGTTTACCCAAGTATAAGAGTAAATAAAGACTTTTCTTTGGGAAAAATTATTAGCACTTCTTGAGATTGCCTAAGTTCTCTGTTAGGCCACCATCAGTATAGGAGGAGCAGAAATGTAACTGTGGAGGGAAGTGTGTTATATTGTGGGAGTGAGGGACGTTGGAAGAATGTTGGGGGAGTGGTGACCAACGAGAGTGAGAGAGGAATCTTTTTTGTGTAAGGGAGGGTAGTGTAATGGTGAGGTTGAGAGTTTTGTTTTCATCTTTTTTCTAAGTAGTGAATTCTCAAAAAGGGAAAGGGATGTGCTGCCTTAAGGCATTTCCTTGTTCAATAACGTCATATTTGTAAGAGATACCATACATTCTCTGAAGATGGAAGCTGACTTCCGGCATGGTATTATTTTGAGAATTCTTAAATGATATATGACATATATCTTGCTGCTTGACTCACTCCCTCTGCAAACTGTTTGGCATTATTTTGTGTTTGTGGAGCGATTTTGGTCTTCTTGAGTTTGTGACCGAAGTGTAAATTGCTTGCAAGGTTTTATACTTGCACTGCCTGTGGTCTTCTCGAGCATTTTGTAAATCACTATCACTAAAAGATGGATAGTGATATACCTGCACTGCCTGTGGTATACAGTTCACAATTAGGGTAAAAGAAATTCGTAGACTCTAGTTGTAGAAATGCTCTTACTTGTTCTTGTGGAATGCTGATCAGGTGAAGTCATACTATGGCATCTCCCGCAATCTTCTCATAAAGTTCAAGGATGATACAATCGATGAAACTTTGATACTAGCTCAGTTGCTTAGCTCGGAGTCTGCAATTAGTTCAATGCTGGACATGTCAACTCGGGCGTTGCCTGGCAATCATGGGTTACCGTTGCAGCAGGTCCTCCATCTCACCCCGTTTCATCATCTATGAACAATGAAACACTCTTTTCTTATTATTGCCATTACCATTTCCGAAAAGATCAAAGATGACAGGATTAAGATTTGATTCTTTTTGGTTCTCTTATCTTATTTGAGATTGATTAATTTTTCTCCTTATTTATAGGGCCTTCCCGACATCCCACCAGCAATGGCGGATGCTGTGAATAGAGGTAGTGAGCTCTTTTCCAATCTAACCGCCGGAACACCTTGGGAAACCGTTGCGAGGGAAGTGGGAAACACATTAGGTGTAGACTCGAAAATTCTCCAAGCTGAAGCTTCCAAGGATTTAAACCTGCTTGTGGAAGTGGTAACATCTTGGATGTCTTCAAACATAGGTCCGAAACTTTTGAGGCCATAGATGTTGTCATGGGATTTCAATTTGCCACCATCCCATATGTTCAGTGGATGTGTACTATATGCGGATGCTCCGATGATTCTGCATTGCTCAACCCTTCGGTTAATGTTCTTATCTGAATGCAATATTGTTCTCAACGAGCCATACACGCACAACAGCATAGCGAGTCGTAAGCTGTGGCATCTTTGGAGTTTGGACTGATTTTTGCTTCTTTCCATAATGTTCTGTTTCAAGTAGACTTGCTATTGCTGTAACTATAAACACTTCCATTGCTTTCTTGGGATCACTATTTATACACCTTCACAGACTATATTTGTAAATCCACCCATTTACTCTTGTGTATGTAATTCATTTTTTCTGTTTGTAGCAAAAATATAATGTCTATTTCTTAATTTAAGTTTAGTTTCTCACAGTGAATAGGAAATTGAAGGTGGTGTGTTTGAGTGGTGATTACTAGTTCAAGGTAGTTTGGAAATATTCCTTTATTTATATATATATATATATATAAATAAGAACTAGAAGCATAAGTATTTTGTAATTGACCACGTTTTCTGCTTTCCTTCTTTGGAAACGTTTCTAAAAGTGGTAGAAATCTATACTATATATAATCTATAATAAGTGTGAAATGAACTATGAGTGGAGAATAGTTTTACATTTTTATTTTATTGGTACAACTTTTCATAATTTTTATTTCATTCTTCGTCACAACTATTTAGGTTGAAGTGGTTATACGTTCTTTGATGTATGAGTGTAGAGCGATTTCACTAGTTGATAAAAGAAATGGAAATAATTTTTCATTAGTTTGCTCACGAGGTTGCAAGAAAGCTGGATGTTTTAGATTAGGGTAAAGTTTGGTGTAATAATATTTCTAATTGGTTCATTTCCCTTCGTGGAAAATATATTGGTTCTTTCCATTGCCCTTCAGACTTAACGAGTATTCTCTTTTCAAGAGAAGATAAAAACATGTTGAAAGTGAGATGTAATACATTTTGGTTAATGTGTTCGTTGACATCTTTTTAAAAAAAAAAAAAAAATTTAAATCAAACAACTAAATCGGCAACCAGAGTCTTGTCATAAAGAATCGATGAGACATCAAAGGGAATATTATCCTTCAAAAAAACAAAACAAACCAGCTTCCAAAAAAGAGGAAGAATAAACAAAAGTTCACAAAAGAGTTCCAAACCGAAGAAATCGTCAACCTGACTAGTGAGTGCGCAACCATATTACAAGCTTTAGGACATATAGAAAAAAACACTTAATCAAGTTGACATTTTTAACTAGTCGAACGATATCGAATTTGAGATTAACACAAATAATTTACTTTAGAACACATATTTTGAGTTAAAACGAATACTTCAACCATGTTGGATACTATTGATTAAAGAAAGGTAAAATTATAGGAAATAGTAAAAATGATTGATACATTGTGACAACTTGCTATATTTCGACTATGGCGGTATGTTATTAATAAATTGTGACAATTTGCTATATTTGTAAATATTTGTTTTAAAGATGAAAAATATTAATGCAATTGTTTTCTTTAGAGAATCAATGCAACATTTAAAAGTTTAAGATTGTTTTTGATAAGGTAGACAAATTTTTTTCTTTTTCTTGTAGTAAGCTATGAGTATTGAGAAAACTTTTAAAAATTTAACCGTATTTGGTAACCAATTACAATTTATCCAAATTTTAGATCGTGTTTGAAATACATATTTTCAAGTGTAACTTAAAAAATAAGTAGCGACTTTTTAAAAAAAACTTTTGAAGTGTATTTTAAATAATTTTTATTAAGTAAAAAAAGTTTAAACAAAAATGAGTATTTTAAAATATTTATAAAATATAATAAAATTTTAGATTCAGATGCTACATTGATAGTATATAATAGAATCTAAGGGCCTTTGGTAGTGAATTTATTAAAGACTTGTTTGTTAGTGAATCTGAATTATGTTTCATGTTTTTTAGATATGACAAAATTTTGTGTTTTTAAATTCTGTAATCCAAAGAGAGCCAATTCTAAAAATAATTTTTTTATGTTTTAATTGTATCCAGAATTTTAATTTTACATTTTAAAGAGTAGAATTATATTAGATACATATAAAACATTTAGAAACACGATATGTCATTTTATAAACTCATTTCGTTTTTTAATATAATATGTATTATGTAATGTATTATAAATTATATAATAACACAAAATAATAACTATATAAATTTTTAGATTAAATTACAAATTTATTATTAGAATAAAATTTTGTGATAATAGTTTATAATTAAATTTGATAAAATCATATAAAATAGACTACTAAGATTGTTAAAAAGACTATATATATATGAAAATTTTCCAAAACTATATAGACTAACATTTTTTATTTTTCTCGAAAGTCAATCAAAGGAGCTCATAGGTAAGATTCATAAACTACTTAGTGAAGAAGCCATTACTAATAAATAAACAAAATTCTCTTGCTTCGTTTAACTTAGCAGTTAGCATCGGGAGAAAAAGGCGATTGGCATTTGGGAAGGGTCTGGGTTCGTTCATCAGAAGAAGTTCATTGACGAAAAACAGCGACAGAGGTTGGAAATGGCTTGGAGAGGACAGCTATCCAAGAATTTGAAGGAGCTTCGAATCTTACTCTGCCAATCATCTCCTTCTAGCGCCCCCGCTAGGTATTCCCTTTCTAATCTCCCTTTTACGCTTTATGATCCCTTCTAAATCTACAAAATCCTGCTCCTTCCACATCTTCTTTTCACACATCCTTTGATTAACATGGTTTTGGCTCTCACAGAGCTTTTGTTGAAAAAAATTACAAGGACCTCAAGACTTTGAATCCTAAATTTCCAATATTGATCCGCGAATGCAGTGGAATCGAGCCCCAATTATGGGCTAGATATGGTACTTCCTTGCCCTCTACTCCCCAAATGATTTCATTTCTAGGTTTCGAGATTTGATGCTTTCCTTGCTGCTATACTTCAATTGATTGATAGGCGTAATTGGTGATGTTAAATATTCTGCTGGGTGGTCTTTCTTTGAAATTGATTATTACTTTCTTCATCTATTAGTGATGGAAAATACTTTTTCCATGGTAGATAGTTTGAAGACTCCATTTCCAGGGATGTTGTAGATGCCCATCTAATCGAATTTGTTCTATGTTTATTTTGTTAAGCTTTGCAGTTTTCTTTTTATTTTCTTCTGTGAACTGTGAAATTTGACCGGTCCTGTAGTTTCTCGAGTAAATTAAAAATCAACTGGTTCTATTCCCACGCTGACATCTTCGTTTTACATAAAAAATGAAGGATAAATTAGTAGCACGAGAGTTTCACTGTTTCCCATTTTCCCTTCATTGTCATCGAAAGAAAACGCGGGCTGTACTTACTTTTGTTTATATCGGTGGCTGATCTTTCAAGAGAGACACTCATAAGTCATGAATAATAGTGATATAAACTTTTGAACTCTTACAAATGCAAGGATGGGTTTTATTTGTTGATTCATTTTTTCTGCTTAACCTTTTGTCTAAAAGCTAGTATATGTGAGGAAATACAGAACAAAAGAGGTTTACCACCTAACCACAAATTTTCTAAAAAATGGATTTTTATACCTATTCTCAATAGACGTAGAGAATTTAATGCAGTGCACAAAAAATGAAAAACTCTAATTCCTGGACATTCAGAGGAGCCTCTAATCTCATCGCTGAAACCTAGCAAAAAGGGTGTGGACCATAATTGCTCTTACTAACCTTGTGCTGCAAAGCATCAGTTCCCAAAAAGAAAAAAATAACATAGATCGGAGGGGTCTATCCCTCACACACTGATCTTCCAAAAAATACTTTTCTTTTCCCTCCGCACCACACAATGAACCAAGTGAGAGAAAGAAGAGAGCTTATATAGAAATATCCTTCCACATGTTTCGGTAAGTGCGTTAACCCTACCTGACGACAACCCAAAAGGATGAGATGAGGATCATACTTGCTCACAATAATTCTTTGCCAAAGTGTTCTAGGCTCAAAGGGTGGAAATGCCAAAGCCATTTAGCCAAGAGGGCTTTGTTGCAAGTCCTTAAGTTCCCCATTTCTACCCCCCCTCACAGGCCTCTCAATGATCTTCCGTCAAACAAAATGCACATGTTTTTCCTTCTTCCACCCCTTTCCAAGGAAATCGTGCACAGACTTCTCTGTGCTTATACAAGCCAACCAAAAAGCGCTAAATAGAGAGGAATTATAAATGGAAATACCACTTAGAACCAAAGGGATTATAAGTTGGTCTACAAGCATTAGAGAAAAGACATTTATTGTGAGAGGTCAGTCTCCTCCTAACCTTAACCACAGGTGTTCCTAAAAGAAACAAATTTAGGATTACCTCTAAGAGGGAGACCTAGGTGGGAGGAAGGGAGAGAACCAAGATCACAACCAAAAAAATCCCCCCAACCGCTAAGGGGGAGTTTGGGGTGCGAGTAGGTCATTATAGACTATGAATTATAATAATTTGTGTGTTATAATAGTTTGTGTTTAAGGTACAAACTATTATAGTCTGCTTGGGGTGCTGATTATTTTAGTCTGTGTATTGAGTGCATATTACTGTAGTCGGAATTATAAAAGTATGTAAATTAAACGTAGATTATTTTAGATCGTGTATAATTCTTTTGTACTATTATTCTTTATCATACAAAGAATTATCTACATGAAATATTATTTTTTGGAAATATAAAATTATATGTTCCACTAATTTATATAAAATTAACTAGATTTACATTTTTGTTAATTTTTTTTCTTAATGTCATTTTTGGAGATACCTTAGTTAACATGAAATTGTTAAAAATGTGCTGTACGGATGTAATTCATGTCTTTCTCATTTATAAAGCTCTCTTTTCTGGAGGTACAAAATTGGTTCTAAATTAAAACATATAACTCATAATTACCCTACACTTCTCTAGTTAATTTGTTAATTTGTTTAATATTTTGATATTTTGATTTTTATTAGGTTTTGAAATAAAATTCCATAAACTTTTGTTACCTTAACTAATTTAAAAAAAGATCACAGTTGTCTTTTTTAATCATAATGTGCTAATTTTAAGTCTTCAATCCAGTTAAATGGACCAAAGAAAAAAATGAAAATGTTATTAAACTAACTTAGAGATTTCTGCACGTATAGGGTAAATAAATATACTTAATTACACAATTGCAGTTTAATGAGTCATTATTTTATTAAAAAATGTGGCCTAATTTTCTTTTTCAGCTCCCCCTAAATGTGTGTGTATACATATATATAGATATATAGATACATACATTTGCATAGATATATAGATATAGACATATATAGACATAGACATATATAGATATAGACATATATATAGACAAATACATATATACATATATACACATATATATATTATAGCACTATCTCTTAAAATGAAAAACCTTAATTTTAAACAAATAAGGGAAGAGAGAATTTTAAAACAGATTTCTAGTAATAATGATAAATTTTAAACCCTTTTGATGAATACTTCGCTTAAAATAAAAACACAAATGTCTTTGACAACTCTCTTTTAAAAGTGTTTTTATTGAAAAACTTCAAGTTTGACCGGTGGCGAATGAAGGTTGGTTGGTGGCGGTTGTCGGAGTTGGTTATTGGAAGTTTGTCAGTGGAGTCACAGGAAGTGGTGGTAGGAGATTGGTCGGGGACGGTCACCGAAAGTGGTGTACGAAAGTTGGCCGACGAACTTTTTAACCCTTGAAACAAACACCCACTTAGAGTTGAAGAATAGTAATGGGTGTTATTTGAAATCCTAGTCCTAATCTTCAACTAAAATTAAACCTTACTCCAAACAAGTAGTGGGCTATTAGCCCACTCCACCCCATGCCCCAAACATTCCCTAAGCTTCTCTTTGTCGCAATTTAGCCAAAATCGACTCTTGCGCCCGTTGATCTTAAGCCTAGATATAGCTTCAAAGAAAGCATGCATTAAAATTAATAATGAATCCTCCTTACTGGAATAAAAAAGGATTGTGTTGTTGGCAAATTGAAGGTGAGATAAGACCCTTTCTCTTTACCAACCTCAAACGGCTCAATAATTTAATCTTCAACAATCGGGAAAAAAGACCTTATTCAGCACATCCACTACGAACAAGAAGAGAACAGGTGATGAAGAATCACTTCATCTTAGGGCCCTAAAAGCCATTATCTTGCCTTTCAGACTCTCGTTAATGAGAATAGAGTGACTCACATTTCTAGTTGGCTTGTCCAATAGTTCGAACGATCAGCTTTAGGAAGAGCTATTGTTTGACTTATTTGGATTGAGAGGAATAACAAATTTTTTTAGGGAAATGGAGAGATCAAGTGAAGAAGTATTATGTTTGCTAATAGACTCTTCTCTAATTATGATGTTTCTTTGATTTTGTTAGGTTGAAGCCCTTTTTGTAGCTCTTGTGGTTTTCTCTTGCTTCTTGCTCCTTGTTTTTTTGTCAAGCTCTCCTGCTCTTTTTGTGTGCCATGCATTCCTTCCATTTTTTCTCGAGAAAAGTTCGGGTGTAGGGAAGGTACTTTTTTTTCCCTTCATTGGTAATTTACTTGATAGCAAACTGTACACTCCATCTCAGGAGGGTGCTCGAAAGTTTAACTGATGACTGTTGTGTAAAAAGAGATTGAAACACTCATCAAATGAGAATGCATGAGACTTGGGGGAAATGTAGATGTTGGGATTTTACCTTCAATTTTTATACGGAATGTTAGCAATACCTATGAGTGGCTCCCAAATAAAAGGTCTGAACTTTTGATAACTATTTTCATCCTTCCATGCACATTTGCCCAAGTTTTGGTCAAGGATTCCAGAATCCATTGTGATGACATTTAAAAGAGACTTGTAGACTTCCAGCAAACGAGCAGAGTCATAAAGCTACAAAAGGATGAAAATATCCATTAGTATGTCCATATAACCGTAAATTGAAGCGTTTAATATCAATATTAAATATCCATGGATGTCTTCATCATCTTTTATAAATTATTTTCTTAGTCCAATATGAATAGGAATTCTACTAATAATATCGATAACTTAATTTGGGGGTAAAACAACTCAATTATTAATATAGTTAAATTTGTGAATTACATAAATACTCATCAATATCGATATTTTATTAATATATCCATAGAACTAAAATCTTGATATCGATTTTGACATCAATATTTTAATCATGGGCTACAACCACTTGTCTTCCACAACCCTAAACATGTATTTGACAAGGGTATCTGTGAGAGTGAAAGATGCCCGTTATTTTAGTATCCCTCCAAGGGTTTTCTCAGGATCTGGTGTTTGTTCAATACCTTCCATGTTAGTCTCCTGAAGTCAATACCTCTTTCAACGAAAGTGGCTTTCTAAGTGTGCTTTAGTGGTTTTGATGATTGGTAGAGTCGATCATCAGCCACCTTTAGAAACTCCCTGCTGTTTTAGCTAATTCTCATGCCTACTAAACTTCGAATTGTAGAAGAATGTAGTAGAGGTGAAGAAGAGAAAAAGAGGAGGCTTCTTATGCAAATCGACAAAAAAAGCTTGCGGTTATGGGAATTGGAATTACCTTGATGGTATTATGAGAATGAGAGATGACACTTCCTCAAACAATTGGGGAGATTGTCACCCGGAAATTGGAAGTGGTGGACTTGCTTTCTTTGCCTTTTTAATCATCTGGTTTGGCATGATCACAAGGAACAATTGGTGAATGATAATAGATGTTTCTTATGAATGCTAATATCTCACGAGTTTCTTTTTCTGAAAGAGTTATCATGTGCTGAATTTTGAAGGATCTGTGACTGCAGTTTGCACTTTTTATGTTCGTTTTGGTTACTGCAACCGATTACTTTTCCTTTTGATTTGGCAGACATGGGCATTGAAAGGGTTGCTCGTCTGGAGGGGTTGAGTGAGGCACAGATCTCAAAGGCACTCGAAGACCTAGTTAAAGTCGGGTCATCATGAAGGAATGATCTGCTGTGCTATTGTTACTGGCAACTGACGTTAATAAATGCACGAGTGGAGCTTTTGTTGAGATGCACTGTTTACATTCTTTTCGGTCTGCTTCTATGAGATTATTGCTCAAAGATTCATCTTGAGTAAACTTGTTTCTGGTACGTAATCCTATTTGTTTATATGAATAGTTTCTCCGGGAGTGTTATCATGATGGATACTCTTTGCAATGAGAGATTAGATTGAAAAATATTAAAATATGAGAGAGATATTTTAAACCATGAGGATAAATTGAAAAACACTAAAACGTTAAGGACTAAAACATTTGATGTATTTAGCCTTTCGAATGCACACAAGAAGTTGGTAAGTTTAGCAAAGTTTTAAAGTTGATGAGTTTTGGGAGTGGCTTATTTTTGTTTTACAGACTATTGTGGTTTTCGAAGATGCTTTGGTTGACTCTTTTGTGATCTTTCTTTTGAAACTTTTGAACCGTCTTTTCAAAGACTCCTTTTCCCTCTTTAATTGTTTTATGGAATCAATACTTTAGCTAAATTATAAAAAAATGTCTCTGAGCTTTATAATTAGGTTAAAAATTAGTCGTGAACTTTTAAAACTTTCAAAAATATCCTTAAACTTTCAAAAGAGTTTCAAAAATATCGGTTTTGGATAGAAAACATTAAACTTTTGTTTAGAAAATAGTACTAAATTATTGAAAACTTTCATAAATACTTTTAAATTTAAAAAAAGAAGTTAAAAATATCCAATATTTATTACAAAATTTTTAGGACCTAAAAAAAAAAAATAAAAAAAAAAGTTAAAACATAAAATTTCATAAATTCTTACCAAATTTTTTCTTAAACATACTAAAACAATAATTAATCATACTAAACGTTTTAACATTCAACTTTGTGAAAACACTGTTCTAAAATGCTCTACTATTATTATTAGGGTCAACATATCTTACTAAAATGTGCACTTTTATTTATTTACTTGTATTGGAGAAGAGATAGGAGAAAAAAAAGGATAGAAGTAAAACGGTACTAACAACTTGTGTTATATATTGACTAAGAATTTTTTTCCTTAGAGTATTTTTTAAACTTTTGAATGTATAAGAATATTTTTGAGATTTTGTGAGATTTTTATGTTTGAACTTAAAATTTTAGATTTAATTTTGGTTGGTGAGAAAATTAGTAAAAAGTTTGAATCAATGAGAGTAGTTTTTTCAACTTTTGTGTAAGGTTGTGGGTATTTGTGAAACTTTTCAATAGTTTAAGTGTGTTTTTTAAACAAATTCTTAATGGTTTCTATTGAAAACTAACTTTAAAGGTATTTTTTTAAACTCTTTTCAAAAGTTTAAAAACATTTAAAAATTTACGGGTATTTTTTACCCAAATTACATAGTTAATGGACATTTTTTTACAATGTAACCAACTTTTTACTGCTTTTCTTTTACATTTCAGCTTATCATATTTATGCTCTAATGGGAGTAAGGCATATTTTGGTGTTGGGTTTATCCCTTTTATTTCATTATCAATAAAAATGTGAAAAAAAAGTTATGATTTCAATTGTAATCAGCTTCACATATTGACTTTAATGATTTAGTAGATAAGAGTAGAAAATTTAGGTAACCTAAAATTTAGGTAACCTAAGGTTGAGAGTTCCTATATATGATGAAGTTTGGGAGTTCAAAGTCTCTCTGTGGCCATCTATCACTAATTTTATGATCTTTAGTTTGATTTTGTTGGGTTAGAAGTAGTTAGTTTTTGGACTCTTCCTCTTGTTGGGCATGCTTTTTTGCAATGCCCATTCTTCTCAATGTATTCTCATTTTCCTGCTCAAGAAGTAAACAAACAATTGTATGATCATTTTTAAATAAAATGTTGTGATTAGATATATGCTTCTCATGGAGCCTGAGTAACCTCGAGAAATAATCCTCCGAAAGAATCACAATTGTGAATTTTCTGTAGAGTTTTATCACAAGGGGTTAAAAAAAGTTAACCGTGAATATTAACTAATTAATTACTATTCTTCTTAATTACGTTAGTTTTTCTTAAACGGTTTTGTGACATCATCATTTAAATAAGTGATAGGAAAAAATTATATTTCTATTAGCTTTCAAGCAAGAGATGATCTCATTAATGATCTCATTAATGATCTCATTAATTCCAAATCAAACCATTAATCATATTCGATCTTTTATATAAAATGAGGTTTAGCTACATGAATCACGTTTATTAAAACGCAATTAATTAGAAGATATAAAGCCCCTCTTGAACAAACTATGATTTCAAACTTTTCACAAAATGATAATATTTGTATTTAGTTCAAAACATAAATTTGGTTCCATAGTGAAATGAAATACTTTGGAAAATGACAAGTCATTTAGATAATTTTGAGTGAGTAATGCCAAAGAGTTTGCTATCTAATAATTTTGTTAATGATAATGGAAACTACAAATCACATTTTCACCTTTACATCCAACAATTTAGAAAGTGTCCGTCACAATTTGGAAATGACATTAAATAATTTTGTTAATGATAGTGGAAACTGGAAAGGAAGACATGATACAAATAATATTATTAGTCTAAGAATTTAATTAAGACATATGCAAATAAGTTGGGGTTAGATTTGATATATATAAATATATAAAAATTGGGTCAAAGATTTAAAGTAAGAATTTTTTAGTTATAAATACATATACATATACATATATATATATATAGATTGATTTAAGGTAATGTGTATTCCATCCAATCATAATGAATCAATAGTAATTTAAAGAGTGGTTATTTGTATTGAAGCAACTATTAGTCAAGCTATTCTTTCATTAATTTATCGTAATAGAAAATCAACTTGCATCAATCAATCACGTACTTGACGACACATGGAGGTCTACGTCCAAATCTATAAATAAAAGTCGTAATCCAAATATTGATGAGCAAAGAGTGATCAATTAGTCTATGTTGTCAAATTACATCCTACTAATATTGTTATGGTTTGGCCACGAGAGGTAAAGGTAACCATAACGATTGATTCATGAACAAAACTTTATTATGATTATACTAATTAGCTGTGGGTGGCATAAGCAAATAGAATGAGTTGATTAAGGATGCTCCTTCTCATCCTAAAAAGTCTACATATGCACACAAAACGAGGGCTAATTAAGCCTAAAGTGATTAGTTTATTTAATCTGCCTGCCTTTTCTTTTCTTTGCCATTTTCTTGCATTGCATAGTTACCTGCCAAATTGTCCTACCAAAGTTTGTCCTTTATTACTTTGTATATGTTTTGCCAAAAAGAATAAATTGATGATGGTTGTCTATAGAAAAGCTCTATAATAAACTACATTTTTATACCCAAAGTAACATTTAACCCCATGCCTCAGACAACCTTCCTCTGACATCCAAACTATATGTTAGTTTAGTAATAGAAAGTTAATTCAGCATTATTATTTCTTTTTGAGACAGACATGCCATGAACTTAGACATGTGGTATTAAGGTATTATTGGGGTATTAAGGATATATGTTAGCAACTTGTTAGAATGGTTATTAAGGTCTTTTAACTATAAATAGTGTGGAAGAGAAATGTAAGTATTTATGTTGAGAATGCAACCAAAATTTCATATCGGTCTGTGAAGGGGATGATTGTGAGTGAAGTTAAAAGCAAATCCACGAGAGTTTATGTCTAATATTGTTACGTTATAGAGATGTTTATAGGTCGTTTTTCGATAAATTAACCATTGTTTTGTTAGGTAAGGGGTTGAGTGATATTTCTTATGACTAAGAAATCAAATTAGTTGGTTTAACTTATGAGTTTTTTCTTTTTATATCACAATATATTGTGGTCTTGTTTTTGGTATATCTATGAATATGTTGAAATAAAAACTTTATTTGGACTTTGAAATTCTCATTTAGATTTGGCCAAAACACAAGAAAGATAGATGGTGGTATAGCAGTGGTGACCTAATCTCCATATCCCTAGGCCATTATTGTTTTTTAACTCCATGCAAAAAGTGGTAAAGGTCTACACCCAAATTTTTTTAAAAAAAAATCCCTATAACCAAAATTTGAGATATCAATGTAGTACAAATGTCAATTAGGTTAGTTACTTATACAGATAACATTATACATGTCTTCATTTAGCATTAATTTTTTAAAAATTTACCGCTAATTTTTATGATGCATTTAAAATAAAATTGAACATTTTTTAATATTTGTTGGTAATATGTGCTATATATATGTGTGACCTAGCTAGTGTCGACATAGAGTCGAGACAAGTGTTTCGAGTCTTTTATTGTTTGTGTTTATATTCATCAGTCTTATTTACATTTCTCGTGCCTTGACAAGATGATGAATGTGTAATTTATATTGATTTGAAAATAATATTTTTAGGATCCTCATGATCCTTAAAAAAGATTAGCTCACCCCTTTGAAAAGGTGGGAATAACTAAAATTACAATATTTGAATAATAAGCTTCAAAACAACTATATTGTCGTAAATAAATTTTTAAAATAACAATATCACCCACTTTTTAGTCACTTCAAGTTTGAAAACTAGTCTTGAACGATTTTTAACCGTTAACCGGTTAATAGAAAACGAGAGTAGTGATACGTAACACAAGAGCACACGTCGAGGAATAATATAGTTAAATTAGTCAAGAACTAATATGATCATCGCTACCTTCCAACAATCTTTTCAATCAATCTTCCACTCCTTTTGAAAGCTCCATGACGTCGTCTCTATCCAGATTTCAAATCCTAAGAAAACGTCTTTACAAAAATTAAAGTTTCAAAACTATATATATTAGATACGGATAAAGGTGGAAAAAACAAAAAGAAAACAAATTAAAAACTAGTCTCATAAACAATGGTAATCCAATTCAAAAGTTATAACCTATTTACAAACAATAACAACAATAAAAGCATAGTCTCTGTTATGGTGCGGGTCTCTTTCCCTTCTTCTCTTCCTTTTGCATTTTTTTCCCCTTTCTCTCTTCTCCAACTTATAAACATCACCAAACTGTTAATGATAATGCCATCATTATATTTTTCTTTTGAAAAAATTTGATACTCAAATTGATCATCATACCTCCAGATATATCATTTTATATAGTATTTCCTCCTTAAAAAATGCATCTAAAATCATAATCATTTTCTCTAAAGGTATTTGCAAAGTGGGGTATCTTTTAGTTAAAAAAAAAAAAACAAAAAAAAGGAAAAGAAAAAGAAATTGCAAATAAATTGAATTCGTAATTTGGATGGATGTGTGCATGTGATTAAAGGATGGACATGAGAGTATTATTATTATAGCCCTCAATAAATTAGTCAATAAATAAAAGGAAAAGGAAAAGGAAAAGGAATAGGAAAAGGAAAAGTAAAAGTAAAGAAAAGATGAATGTCGAATTTACGTTATAATTTATAAGTGAGGCGCCGTAAATTATTATTATTCATTTCCTACACAGATGCCATTATGCATATACTCTTTTCTTTTCTTTTCTTTTACATATATAACTCTACTTCCTTTTTTAGATATCAATTTAAATACGTATAATGGTAATATAATTGAACTTCTTTTTCTTTCTTATACATGCATTGAATCAATTCAGATTATTCATAGCAGGCTGAGAAAAACAATCCATACATTTATTTTAATTGATGTATTTGGCCTTTAGTTTGTTTGAGATCAAAGCAAGTGAGAAAATGATAATGGGGAAAGGAGTAAAGGAGTAAAGGACCTATATTATTGTTTAAGAATGATTGATTAGATTATATTAGAATAGTATTGATTGTTATTATATGTATGAATGCTTTAATTTGATCCCTTTTTTTAAAAAAAAAATTCTGCTTTTCACTTTTTATATGCTTTGCTGATTTGGATTCCAAGAGTTTTCCAATTTGTGACTCTTATTTGTCTCTCTAAAAACCCTTACCATACATAATGTTATTCCTTTTCTTTTTGTAACACTTATATTTGTGATTCTCATCTGTCATTGTATCCTGCATGTTAACTAGAGCCCTAATCCATTTGGGGTAAATTATTGATCATGGTTAGTTTTGTTTAGCCATTATTTTAACAACCATATTCTCTAGTGGTTGTGGGTGAGAGTTTGTATACGTCTATAACTATGTATTGTATATAAAAAGGCCTTTGAGTATTCTCATTTGCATATGAGTCCCAAGTGAAATCATATTTCAAATTGGTTCTTCAGACAACACATCTTAACCTTTATGTGATATCAATCTGAATTGGTTTGAAAAGAGAAGAAGGTAACCTTACAACAGAAAAAAACTTATATGTCAGTAATGCTTGTCACAAACAATCTATGTTAAAGTTAGAGTCCGAAAGAGTATATGAAAACTAGAGAGTTTAAGGGATGGATTCAAGTTACTTTTCATGTAGTTATAAATGTATGAATTCAACAAATAAAACATAAAAATGTGAAACAATAAAATAATTGACTCACAAATTTATGGTGGTTTAATACTAACACAACGAACGTATTTGTTACATTAAAAAGAATAGAACAATTTTATTAGAGAAAATAATTAAGAATAACTCTAAGATTATTAGAGAGTGTGTATATAATGCATACGATTTTTTTGTATCTACTCACTATTGAAACGACTTGTTCGCTTTTAACTCAGAAAAAGAAGAATCATATTTGAAAAGAGGAAAACAACAAGAAAAGAAGAGGGAATAGGAATAAAAAGAATAGGGATATATATATATATATATATATATAGTACTTGTGTGAAATAACCATTCCATGTGTGATACTAATTGAAAATAAATATAAAAGGAGCTGAGAAACACGTGAGGAAAGAGTAATTAGTGGAAGTCATTTTGTGGAGGAATTACATTCTTTCTTTATTTATTGTGTTCTCTTATACCATTTTAGTTTGTGTTCAAATCTTAACCTTTGAATGAGGTTTATGATTAGATTAGAATCTCACATCTTTTTCTCTTCTCTTCTCTTCTCTTCTTTCCCAATACCCTTCCCTTTGGCTTCTTACCAACCTCTTCTTCTTCTTATTATTATTATATTCTTCCTTACTCTTTCCCCAACATTCCTTTTCACATTCTTAGGTTTGTAAGAAAAAGAAGAAAAGAATATGTCTCATTAGGGTTTTATATCTTTGTAATTATTATGTTCTTTTAAATAATATATGTAAATTGAATGGAAAAGATACAATCATTATGTTTTTTCAAAGTTTCAAGGGTAAGGATGCATTATGTTTTCAACGTTATTTTTGTAATATCAATTCTTTATTATCGGAGAGATTTTAAAATTGTAATATTTGAAATTTTGAAGATGGTTTAATACTTTATACCTCAAGTGTACGATGCCAAATTTTATGATTCATCTTTAGGATTGATATTCTAATATATTCCCTTAATTACTACTTATAGTGACACACTCAATTTTATATAAAAATAATTTAATGAAACGACAAGATAATAAAAGTTCGAGTTCACGAGGGCAAGTTTATAATCTAAACTTAGCTTGTAGTATTTAAATACGTTATATATAGTACTCCTAAACCTAATTTGGTGGATACAACCATTGAAGAAAATTATGTGACGCAATGGTTTTTGGAGACCCTCAATTAAATGAATTTTATATTTTATTGATTCGGTCGCTATTAGTTTGTACTATTTAATAGCGAACAAGATCAAACGTTTCTTACAAGTTAAATCAATTTTGGGGAGGGGTTTTTGATTAAAACTGAAGATAAATGCACAAAAAATAAACCAAGGAAGTTAAATATAATCAAGAATAATAAAATCACTAACCTAGAGGAAAGAGACCTAATTGAGTTGCAAATCAATCAATGACAAGTACTCAAAAAACATATCTTTCCATTATTCAAGCACTTGAGAGTTGAGACCGACTCGTTAGGTATAGTGAAGACAAGTTTCCCAGATTAGTATTAACTGCAACAACATTTTAATATAATTAAACTAAGTGCAATTAACCTACTGAGCATAATATATGGTTCCTATAAATAAAATATAAACACTTCGCAATAAGAACAAGAGAAAATGACAAGACAATTAACCACACTTGGACAACCTGGATAAATAATTAATCCATTACTCTTTAATTTCTCCCTAATTGTAGATTGATTTATATATACTTTTATGCATATAATTAATCAGGTTTCTTGAAACAACCAATAAAAACATATATGTTGATCACATAATATAATTATACAATCCATGTTACTCAGCAACCAACACACAATAATTACTAGTTAATAAGGGTGAGATGACTTTAATTTTAGCTATTATATGTATACATGAAATGATGATCATCTTAATAATCAAGTTAGTTTCTTTGAGAGTTCATTAGGAAGGGTAGAAGAGATCATAGTGAGATATGTTTTCTTTGTTCTAAATATTATTGTTAATTTATATTTTGAGATTGGTTCATGAGGAGTGTGAAAAGTGGACCATGGTGATCATTCAAGCAATATCATTTTCTCTAAAGTTCAATTAATATAATGACTTATTGGATAATTATCAGTTGTAAAAAGTTGTTAGTAATTACTAAAAGTTAACCCACATTTTAGAAATGCAATTAAATCATATGCTTGTATTAGTAGTTTATCTAACACTCATTCAAAATTCATTTAAAACATAACGTTAATTAGTGTAGGAATAGAGTATATCAATATTCATTAAAAACAAATAATAATCTCAATTAAGTATACCATTAATGTATCTACCGTTTACTACCATTCATTCTAAATATATTTTCAACTACAACATTTGGTTATTATTGATATATATATAAACTTAATCCTAAATTTATTTCAAGGGTAACATTGATGTATCAATATTAGCAAATCGACATTTGTTCAAAGCACTTATTCAAAGTTTTTTTTCTTTTTTCAGTGAAAGATTCACCTTCAATTTTTTTATTTTTAGTATATACAGATGTCAGTTGAATTAGCTCTTGTTAGTACATCCGTTCAAAATTTAATTTTTAAGTGTGACTTCATTGTATAATAAAGTTCATTGATATTTATTCAAAATAGTAATTACCAACTAGAGTCAAATTAATTTTATTTGACAAAATTTAATTTCTGAATTCTGCCTCATCAAACAATACAATCAAAAAAATATCATAAAGTTCAACACTATCGTGACAGTGATCTGGATAGTTTGGTTAGAGAGAAACAACAGTATTTTTAAAGACAAAAACAAATCAACCATCGATCTTTGTAAAAATATATGCTCTCTTTCGGGTTTTTGGACTAGCAAGGTCGTCTACTATTTTTTCAAGCTACAATACCCTCCACCATTTCTATTAATGTTGTTGCCTGTTAAATTCTTTGTCTTGGGCTTATCTCTAGTCCTCTTGTATCCTTTCATGAATTTTGTCTCTTGTTTTTCACACTTGTTCTTGATCTATATTAATAAAACAATGATGATTAAAAATGCTAAGGGGGTGTCCATCTAGTGGAGATACCTAAGTGCACTTGCTCGCTCAATGTATCATTTCCAAAAGCAACAAAAACTAGAGACAAAGTAAGTTGACGAAAATATATGGAAAAACAATGATAAAAAATTAACAAAAAAATTCAAATTTAGTTCACGTGGGCATAGATGTGAAATAATAATAATAATTGAAAAAATTGAAAAGTTATTTTAAATGATATTAATATTAATATTTTGTAGTATTATATTAATATTAATATTCGTTAATCTTAGTAGTTGAAGTGCTATATCATAATGCTATATATATCATTGAAGGGATGAGGCAAGTTGGTTGAGGTTGTGAGATTTTGAAAATTCAGGCATCTCCACCCTCACATATCCTTACACAAAGTCCATTAATAACTTTCATATTATTATTTATGTTGGAATCATAACTCTCAATTCAATTTCTTTCTCCAATCGCTTATTAAACAGAGAAACTTACTTTAATTAATAACATTTTATGAAAAGAAAAATCTTTCTCTTTGACGCTTCGCATATTATTACTTCAAAAACCTGTATTATCTCTTCATATTTCATTTTCAAATATTCAGTATTATTGGACCCATTGGTAGATGATCGTTCAATTAATGTCTCACCCCATTATATTGAAATTAATTTGTTTGCATTGAAGGAAAAACACAAAGAAAAGTATATATGAATAATAGTATCAAATTAAATATTTTGTATTGGTCAACAAGAAATGGAACTGACAATATAAGGAACTTTAATTACTGCCTGGAAAGCAAATTCTTCATAGCTCTTCAAGGGTTAATGTAAAGCCCTCCTTACACATGAACTGATCATTCAAAACAAGTTGGAATCAAGAGGGTTGATGCTCAAAATCAAGGAAGAAGATGAGGATTGAAATCGATTGATTTTTTTTTTTATAATGATTTTGGGTTTAAATATATATAATTGAAATGGGAAAGTTTGCAAAAATTACAAAATAAATTTATGATAATAGAGCACATATCACTTACATTTTAAAAAATGCAAAAAAAAAAAAAACAAATTTAAAAGCAAAAATGAGGTGTTATGAGTTGTTTGAGTTAATTAGCAACTTGGTGAGCATTTTGAACTAAGAACTTGGTGAGTAGGAGCTAGGCAAAGCTATGAAATTGTGAGCTTTATCACTCACTACAAGAAATCGAGAGTTTCCCGACGCAGGAAAAATCGTCGGAAAACATGACGTTGGTAGAAGCCGGTGTTTTCCGACGAATCTTGGTGCACGTTGGGGGAAGGCATTCCCCCTGACGCAGACACATTAGCGTCCGAACTGGCTGGAATGGTTTAGGGTTCCTCCGACGTGGTGCCAGATACGTCGGGAAATGAATCCCTATTCCCGACGTGGAAAGTGTGTAGCGTCGGAAGAGGCAGACAATTAATTGGTCTTCCTCCGACATGGTGTTAGGTGCGTCGGAAAATGGGTACCTATTCCCGACGTCTACAATGTTGCGTCGGAGGAAAGGCAAATCATTAATTGTACGTTACGCCTTCCTCCGACGTGGTTTCAGCGACGTCGGGAATAGGTTAGGGATTCCCGACGTCTACAGTGTTGCGTCGGAGGAAGAAAAAATCATTAATTGTATGTTACACCTTCCTCCGACGTGGTGTTAGCAACGTTGAGAATAGATTTAGGGATTCCCGACGTGTCACTAATCGCGTCAGAAATTCTCCGTCATTTTTAACTCAATTCTTTACCGAATGGAAACAGAAAAGAGAAAGAAAACCGAGAGAGGGAGAGAGAGACTGAGAGGGAGATCGAGAAGAAGAGGGCATTGTCGGCCCCGTTGTCGTCTCCGTTGCCGTTGCCGTCGCCGTCGGTAAGTGGTTTAGTTTAGTTATTGTTTTGTTTTAGTTAATTAGTTTTAGTATTTAGATTTCAAATGAGTTTTAGTATTTAGATTTTGAATTAGTTGTAGGTTTTAGGAATTTGAATTTGAAGTGTTGAAGTTGAGATTGAAGTATTGAGGTTAAAGTGTTGAATTTGAAGTGTTGAAGTTGAGTTTAAATTTCAATTTGAATTTAGGAATTAATAGAAGGTATTTTTTTTTTTAAATGGAGGAACTCCCGACGCACACATGTTGTGCTTTGAGAGTTCCTCTCCAGACACTTTTTTCTGATTTGTGTCCCGACCTATATTTATGCTTCGGAAAAGCCTTTTCCGACGCTTTTCATATATCTTCCGACGATTTTATGCGTCGGAAGAGTCCCCTTTCTTGTAATGACTATGAATTTCTCATTCTAAGAGTCCTCTCGGTATAAAATTTTTCGAATGGTAAGACAAATGAGATTGGGTGAATCCAAATTATAGTTAAAATGCAAATTTCGAAGGTCATTTAAGCTTTTTTAATTGTAGAGAGATTTTTAATTCTAGATAATGATCTCTTTGAAATTAAGTCATTTCCTTGTCAAGTGTTGTTTCTAGTTGAAGCCCATGGAACGTTGTTACTTTATCTAAATGTCCTAAGTTATCTAATTTGACTGCACACTTGCTAGCCAAATTGGCAATGTCTCATGCTTGGAATTGTTTTTTAGGCTCTGCCTCTTCTTTTTAGATGTGTTATGGTTTGTTTTTTAGGGAATGAATAGTAATCTTGTTGATGTCTCTCCTTTGTTCTTACTAAGAAGTTTATTGATTCTACGTACAGTGGTTGGTTGATAAATGAATTCCATTTTTTAAAAAAATAAAAATGATGTATTTCACACACTTGCATTCTAATAACCTTATTATATAAAAATATAAATACATAGATATACCTAAAAACTCAATCGAACCAACAAAAAAAAAAATCTACACATTGATAAACTAATTAAGGTTATCGTATAACACCATTATCATTTTAGATTATATTATTTTTATCACTTTAATAAGAAAAAAAAAAAAGTCCAACATGTTCAACTATCTACAATAAGACAAAAAACAAAAAGAAAAAAAAAAAAAAAAAAAAAAAAAAAAAAAAAAAAGATAAGAAAGTAGAAATGGAAATTGGTTATGTGGGATAGGTGGCCACTCAAAAGTACTTCCTCAAATTTGTTTCACCACCACTATTAAATTTTAAATATTTTGATTGATTATATTAGTTAGAGATTTATTGTTCCAAAAATTAGTAAATTATGAAAGTTTAGGAATTATTTATTAAACACTTTTAACCACTAAATTTCTAGTTTGAAATAGATTGTTACATATCTTTGCATTAACTAAGTTTAGTATTAATAAACAAAATAATAATGAATAACCAATATAAAATTATGTTCATAAATAACCTTACATGACATTTTTATATTTAATTAAATTTCAAACTAATAATTATATTAAAAATTAAGTCCTAATATTTTGAGAATATTAAAATTATCCATTAAATAAATTTAAAATAGATAAAATAGAAGAAGTAATTATAAATACGTTAATTAGGTGTATAGTAGATACACAAGCTTAGTATCTCAAAAAGCAGTGTTTAATTCTTCCATTATTGTCATGTGTCATTCTCTCATAAAATTCAGGTGTCTTATTCCTACACATTATTTACAAAAGCCACCACATACTTTTCATTTTATCTACAAATAGAGATATTTGATGGATCTTGAAACAAAAGTTCGAAAAGTAGTGAAGGATTTGAGAGAAATTTAAAATTTGATATTTTGTTACTTTTATATATCAAATTATTATATATATTATATTTTGTTGTACTCCTCAACATCCAAAAATGATAAAAGAGTGGAATGTGTGTAGATATCCATCCAAAAACATCCAAAAATGATAAAATAAAATTTACCACCTAATTAATTAACCAATGCACTAATAAGAACAAAAATAACGAATGTCATATTTTCTTAATTTGTTTCAAACAACACTACCTCTCTAATTCATCTCTTGTAGGAGTACATGTGTAGGCCATTTTGTACTTCCTATATTTCAAAACTTTAAAATTGGTACCATAGTCAAAGTTAGAAATCGAATCTAAGAATTTCAAGCACTTAAATATGTTTTTTTCTTTCTTTCTAATGTTAATTAACAAACGAAAGAATAATGACTTCTTAAGTGTATTTTGTGTGGTTGAATTAAGATAATAATTTTAATGAGGGCATGCACTATTCCACTATTCCACTATTCCACTCTTATGTGTTCACTAATGGTTCACAATATAGAGAATTCAAAATTGGAACATATTTGAAAAGCATAAAACAAATTAAATGTGTATTAATATTCAGATTGAGGTGTTGTAAAAGTATAGGGTTTGAAATAGAATAAAAAGCATATGGTTCCATTTGTAACTTTAATATGATGGGCACATTAGAATATTCTTTCAAAGAAGTTGATTTGACCAAGGATTGACCATGTCAAACTCATAAATACTAATTTTTAGCTAACATTAAAAATAATAATTGATTGCTTCCTTTTCTAAACATCTTCCGTACGGTGGGATACAAATCTATAAAATCACAAATTCCTTCAATACCCAATTATTTAAATAGTTAATACATGTATGAGAGAGTATATTGATTTAATTGATTTTGTATGTTTGGGGATCAAATGTTATATAGGGTTGGTGGAAATTGGGTAAATCTAATTTTCACGTTTCAGAATTTAATTCTAAATTTCATTTTACCATTTTTTCTTGATTTAGAAACTTTGGTTTTTTTTGTTGTGATTATGGGGATTGATTAAAAACATATTATTAACGTAAAAAACATGGACTCAAAGTACATTTATATTCTTACCTTCCTCAAAATTTTATGGATCTTTCTTTCAATGTTTCACTTTCATCAACCATTTCAACCATAAATTAAAGTTTTTTTTCTTCAAGAAAAACTATTTCCATTAAAATTGAATAAAGAATTCATCATTTTTCGTCCACATTTTCGGTATATAAGAATTTTGATAATATCTTATTGAGAAATATTGATAAGAATTAAAAAGAAAAGACTAATAATATCTTTTAAAAGAAAATAATTTTTTCGTTCTTTAGTTTCATTAATGGAAAGAACTAAAATGTTATTTTATATAAAAAAGAAAGTAGGGACAAAAAATGTTTGCTAGAAATCATGATTTACGGCCAAATTCTCGATGGAGGTTTTCCGTTTATTTTTTCCTTTTAACTTTGTTTATTTTTGTTTAACCTTGCTTTACTATTATGTTATAGGAAAATTATATTAAGTCATAGAAACATTTTACAAAAATAATTCATCTCATCAATTTTTTCATATTGTAATTAACAAAATTAATTATATCAAATAACTATTAGACGATAATTATAAAGCTAATAGGATCATTACTTTTAATTTGCTATTTTTGTAAATTTAAAAAATGTTGTGACACAAGCTTTATTATTATAAATTTTTTTTACTATTTTTAACAAATTCTCTTATTTATATATTTGGTTGAAAAACAAATAGAAGCATCTGAAATAATTTATTTTAAAAAAAGTTACAAATTTTTTCTTTCTTTGTAGACCAAATATTATGAAAAAATTGTATCAAAAGAAAACGTAAAATTTTATATTTTATACATTCTACTTCAATTTTGAAAGAAATAAATTATTAAAAAGAAAAATGAAAGATGAGTTTGGGGTGGGACCCAACGGAGGACATTTGTGAGTTTTCACTTGTAAAAGAGTTTCAAAAACAACTCTTTAAGAAGAAAAAAGAGAGGCCATTTTTGTCATTTTTGTCAAATAAAGGTCCATTTTTGTCCATTTCTCCTAATTCTTTTCATATGCACATTCAAGTTATATATGCATGAAGTTATGATCTCATTTAAAAGTCCCAAGAAAAGTCTTAGCGTTCTTACAAGAGATCAAATAAAAAACAAAGAAAAAGGCAAGGTTAGGAATCTTATTCTTCATTGGAACCATATATTCCTTTTTCTTTCAAGTTTCAGACAATATCGTCGTATCACTTATTCATTAGTCAACTAACCATCAACTTTGATCTAAAAAGCTAAAATATATGAATAATATGAAGAAAAAAAAAGATGATAATTATGTAGGTGTCAGTGTCATAATAGTTTTACACAAAGCAAAGGCGTATAAATTGGGGCATCTCATAAAAGCATACTAATAATATTCAAATTGGAGTCATCCCTAAAAGTCTAAGAGTTTGAAATTGGTAAGGAAAAAGCATATGGTACGTTGTAGCTTTAATATAGGATGGTGGTGCAATTAGGTGTTATTTCAAAGAAGTTTGACTCTTTCTCCTTTCCTTTTCTTCTTCTTATTTGTAGATTACGAAAAAGTAGTTTTATCTAATAACACTATTTCAAATATATAAATATAAATAAGTTCACACTAATTTAATTAAAAAGTTTAGAACTTTCTTTCGGTATCATCGTCCGTACAGTGGAATACTTAAGTTCATAAATTCCTCAACCACCAATTATTTTAACATATTTTCTTCTTTCTACTCTTCCATTGTAACACCTTTTTTATTTTACCAGCTTTCGTCGCAACAAATTTGGACTTTTTTAAAGAAAAATATTCTCGAGTTGTGTACAACCTATTTAAGGTGGTGAAACATTCAAATGCATGTCGAATTGAGGACGGAACATAAATAAAAGCACAAAAAATGAAAACTGCTCGAAATAATTGAGTTTAATATTATAGTTTGGATTCAAAACACTCCATCGTAACATAATTTTGGATTATATTAAAGTACATTCCAATTCCAGTACGAGTGTCTTGTCATATACTGTTATGTGACAAAATTTTGTGTGACCAAAAATGATAATTGATTATACAACCATGGATTAGTCTTATGTTAAATAACAATTTTATATTATTCTTGAAAAATTATTATTTCATTAAAACGGTGAAATAGATTAACAAATAGCTAAAATTCACACTTTTTTCTTAAAATTAAAAAAACAAAAAATCATACGGTTAAATGTTATCTACTTAAAAATTAATTAAGATATAGATTTTTAGTGATCGGAGAAACATAATGAAGTACATATAGTTAACGATTATGTTTAATTAAAGTTACTAAAAAGAAATATATATCTTAGTTTAGTTGTTTAACTAAGTTCAGTTGATTGTAAGGATTGTGTTAACTCGATATTTGATATATAAGAGTAGATTATATGCGAATAATTTGTGTTTGTGATAACAATGATATAAAAATTTTACATAGTTGAAATTGAATTGCAAAAGTTAAATTATACAAATTTTAAAAAATACCATCGATAACTTTTGTCGTTAAAATGAGTTAAAATTTTAGTTTATGATTGGGTAAAATTTTTAGAATAAATATATGGATATTTGTTCAAATTTCGTCATTCAATGGAAGAAAGGGATGTTTTGCAACTATCACATGTATTAATTTGGTAAACAATACTACCAATATTCTTTTATATGATATAAATGGTTAGAACAATATTAACCGTACATATTAATAATGTAAATAACATTGCATACACACCGTCTAATTTTTAATTAAACTTAATTTACCATATCATTTTTAATTCCTTACTTTAATGAAACTATTTCAAAGTGATCTTAGGATCAAAATTTCAATTTTCAAGACTAAAAATAAAATTACATGACAGGAACAATATTAAAGTTCATTAATATTTTGTTTGATGTAATTAACCATGTATATATCCTAATTTTTACTTAAAGACAGTGCATGAAATCTTGTGGATTTAATTATTTTTTAAACAGTTTTCAACACATATATAAAAAAAGGGTTCAATATGATATATATTATTATATTTACTGTATAGTTGAGTAAATCCTCTATTTTTAAAAAAAATATATTTTCTCTAAATTTTGGATCTCATAAAATTAATTTTTTAAGAATATAACTTCAAGAATTTATTTTGGTTTTCTTTTACCCTTTCCATGTTATACACATATTGACCAATTCGATGTGCGTAAAAACCTCAACTTCGAATAGTTGCATTCAAGTGGCATCTATTGCCAAGTTCGTGTCCTCCAACATCAACTATAGTTAGTTTTAAATTTAAAAATTGAAAAGTCACATTTACTATCTCTCAAACGTCGTCACCTCTACTATCTTTCAAACGAACATCCACTTGAAAAGTCACAACCATTCGACAAAGAACAATATGTAATTTTTAAAAAAAGAATGTAAGTGCAAAATAGACATGTTACATATCCCTTTTAGTGTAGTAGAGATATTTTAAAAATAATTTCTAAAGAGTTCAAAATTGAAATGACTCTTCATAATCAATATGAGTGTAATAAAAGCATAGTTCAAAAGCCAAGTAAAGTCGTACGACTTAATAATTTACACTTCTAGCTTATTTTAATGTATGACATGATATAGTAGATGATTATATTAAAATACAAACAAGAGATGATGTAGACACATTAAGGCTGATGGATTTATTCATCATATAGCACATGGATTCAAATAAAATTATAAAAATGGATTAAAAAAAAAACAATTAGCATGTGAGGGGGAATTAAAATAAGTAGAAGTGCATGGAGAGAAATTGGAATCAAAATGGGGTAATGAGATAGGTGGGTGGGTTTGTAATTTTGTGATAAGAGTTTAGTGGGGTTTGGTCTAGAGATATCATAAACTAATAATAATTAAGGTTAAAAATGATAATTAATAACAACTTAATTAAGGGTTTTGATTAGCCACAAAGGGCAAAATGGAAAATGTGCAATCAAAAATTGAATGTTAATGTCCTCTTAGGCTGCTAAATATATGGAGCAGTTGATGGAAAAAAAGGGAAAAGGCATGAATCTTGCAATGCTTACACAATGAATAATGTGAATTTTTCTCCTCAAGTTCTTGAAAAGTTTTTCTTTTTTCTTTTAAATAATGGTTTAGTTTAAAAGATGGGGAGGCAAGGAAGAAAATGTGTCCCTTAATTTGTGATTTTTATTTATTTAAATAACGATTTGGTTTATATGAAGGGTTGGAGGTCATGTAGAAGAGCATTTAATTTGCCCTTTCGATCTTCTTGAATGGTAGATTATGTTAGAGATTTTGGCATTGGATTTTGAAGTTTGCGTGTATCTGGTTTCTAGCTTTTAAATTTATACGTTTTTGTCTTTTTTTTATAGTCGTTTGGTGTGTTATTTTAAGTTTTTTATTATTTTAAAAATTAAAACTATAAATAAATATTTCATGTCTAAATATTATTTGTTGAGAAAGTAGAAATAAAATACAATAAAAATTAATTGAAAACAACCATGTTTAATTTTCAAACATGAAAGGAAATTAAATGATTAGTAGATAAGATTTTAGTTTCTAATTTTGATATTTTTTAAATTCACAAATTTAATAAAGTTTAGAATTTTATTATTTGACATAAAAGTTACACTTTTTCTTTCCAATAAAGATTTTAACTTTTAATTATAGTTTAAATTTAGAAAAAAAATTACCTTTTTAGTCTATATGTTTTGATGAAGATGTGTGCCCTAAGTTTTAAAAATAGATATTTTTAGTCTTCATTTATTTAGTTTTTCAGTTTTCAAAATGTACATTTTAATTTTAATCTGAGTTTTTTAAAAAAGACCTCTCAAATAATTTTATATTTTTATTTTAAATAATTAT
>CM046886.1:20174969-20236531 GCA_025688845.1 Cucumis hystrix | reverse complement strand
ATTTTAAATTTAAAAAAATAAAAGACTTTTAAAAATAATATCCTCTCTAAAATCAATTTTTAAAATTTTAAATATCATATAATTGTTTTTTAAAAATTCAAACAAAAAATAGACCTTACTAAAAAAGTACATTTTAAAACATGGAGGACCAATTGATTCTCTATTTTTATAAACTCTTGCGATAAAAATTGTCTATTTTAAAATGGATGAAAAGCACATGTTCATTAAAATTTGGAGATAAAAAAATAGTTTTTCCTTAATTTTATATCTAATATCTCAATTAATATATAATATCTAATCTAAAATCTTTATATTTCACATAAAAAAATTAAAATTTATATCTAATATCTCATTTTTTTTTTAACTTTTACAAAAAGTTTAGGGCAAAATAATCGCAAACTTCATAATTTAAGCACTAAAAATTATCATTTAAATAAAAAGTATATCAATAAAAATTTAAAATTTTTTATAAATATAATAAAATATCAAAATATTTACTCCATGTAACAAAATAAAAAAGTGGTCATTTTTTTAAATATTCCAAGTTTGCCTTTTTTTCACTTTTTTGTAATTTCAAAATCTATTTTTAAATATAAACAAGTACCAAAGAATTTTTAAAAAAATTGTCAAATTTAGGTTGGAAAAAAAATGGTGTACCAAATATTTTCTGTTGACGGGAGATTTTTGGTATTTTCTATTGTGAACCTATAAATATTTCGACGCTTCGATATACTTTTAAAAAAAATACCAAAATTTATAGTTTTCTTTTTTATTTCTTCCTCCATTGTTTTTTTTCCCCCTTTTTAACGAGAAGATTGGGTAAATAAAATGTTGTTATCTTTGAGAAATTATATTTCCTCTTTCAATATAGACATTTTTATCTGTTTTCATTGATAGATACTAATAGACATATATCATTTATCAGTTTCGAGTAATGTCTTACCAATAAATTATGAATTGACTATATTTGTAAATATTTTCAATAATACTATTTAAAATAATTTTCTTTCTAATTTTGGTATTTAAAATTACACATATACTCTAATATAAACTTTGTAATAGAAATCAATGTAATTATTACATTTTTCTTCTAATAAGTTATTTCTAAAAGAATCTAAACATTATTATAGCTTAGATCTCATTGGATCTACAACCCTAACTTTTTTTCTCTTTTTGGTTTTTGACTTATATTTTTCAAAAATAAAAAAACAAAAAACAAGAAACAAAAAAACTTTGTATATATAGTAACTATTTTTTGTTTGTTTTTTGTAATTCACAGTGTTTTATATAAAATAAAAAAGTAAAAGTGTATTTTTGTGATAATTACATCCAACTATAAGGATTGAGAGAGAGAGAGATGGGGAAAAATAAGCGATGATGAGTGGTGAGTTATGTGTCATTATATTTCTAGAACTTCCTAAGATATGATACCAATTAACTAAATGCCATAATTGTTCACCCAAATCTGCCTAACAATTATCATTTCTTTTGTTTTATATTATCTTAGGTTTCTTACTCTTCCCTTTTTATTTTTCTTTTTTCTATTTTTCCAATTTTGTAGGGCATGCAGCCATCTACATGCTGTACCAATCCAACTTCCATGGCTTTTGTTCAACACCATCCAAATTATAAAAATAATTGTTTGTTGGTGGCAAATTAAGAATATGACATTTAAGGTGACGCACACTTTTTTAGTTTTATTTTGAAGATATAACAATTTTTAGTATATTGAATGTATCAAGTGCATATCAATAGTATAACAAGTGTATATCAGTATCGTGTGTATTAGATGTATTTAGGTGTATCCATATTTTCTTTTATATTTCATGGATTAGACGAAAATGTACTAAAGGGTGTTGAACTGATTAATGTGGAATTATTCTAAACATTTGGTAAATGAAAAGTAGTTTTTTTTTAGGTTTTGTTTTTAGTATTTGAAATTAAAATTTTAAAAGCTAAACTTTGTTTGATGTTCTAAAATAAATATGGGTAAAATGGTGTTTTTTTTTCGTTTATTTTAGACAAGCTAAGCCAACTTTTAAATTTGGAGGTGAAAGTGTATAACTTACACGGTTAACTTTTAAGAACAAAAATAAATAAATAAATAAAATGATTACTTTCCTTATATGTTTGAAGGAATAAATTCATCTTATGAAGGTTATCTTTCCGGTTACTATTTGGTAAAGTCTTCAAAATGGTAGACTCAATAAAACGACTACATAAGTTATTCTCGTGCATGAAAAATCAAAAGACAAGCTTTCTTAAGTAAGGATTTATAACTCATACATTATTTTTGTCTCATCATTTAATATATTGACTACAAAAAAATTTTATTTTTCATTTTCGAAATTCATTTACCATTTTTAAAAGCACTTTTAAAATTAAAAAGAAGAAAAAAAAATTAATTGACTATGGAAACATATCTACTTTTTAAAAAACAAAAAATCCAAAAGTAAAGACAAAAATCCAAGGCTCCTTTATGTGACTTTTTGTTTTCGTTTTAATTTGTGAACGTTTATAAACACTATTATTGTTCCTACATTGTCTTATCACTCACTTTTTCAAAATTTTAAAACTAAAAAACAGTAGTTTAAAAAATCTATCATTAATTTCATTAAACAACATTAATTAAGAATCTAAATGTTTCTATTAAAACAAAAAGGGAGAGAATAGAGATTTTCTATATACAATTCAAATATTTATTCTTCTGTTGGTCTCCTAAAAATATATATATGTGCATTATCAGTTGAATTATGCATGTAGCTAACTCAACTCTACTCCATTTTTATTTACTAAACAACCCCAAAAGATATAGCATTGATATACATGTTTGGTATATATTGTACTTAATCAATAATTGTGTACATAAATAAAGAATATCATGAAGATGGCACATGTTAGGTTATGTGAATTGTGTAAGATTCCCTATTAGATTTTTGGTTTTTTTTTTTTTTTTTTCAATTAAGTGAGCAAAAGTTGTCAAGTGGAGCACTTTTGTAAGAAAATTAATTAAATGGACGTTGTAGTATTTTTCTGAAATATATTTCTACACTTTTTCAAACTGATTTTATCATTAGAAAAAATATTGATATTGATTTTATTAAAAAGACTTTTCAAAATTCTAATAAAGCAAAGCACAACCATTTTTTAGGAACACCTTTCTAAAATTCCATAAATAATTAACCCAATAAAAACAAAATTTAAATTATCCCTTTGTAGTAGTTTTTTTAAAGAGAGTTTTCTACGCATATGGAATTTCAAATAATTTGAGATAAAAAATATTTTGGACTATCCAATTCAAAGAATAAATGATTGGATTGAATTTAATTAAAATTTTCTATTTCTATGTTTTTATTTCCAAGTTAGCTTAACCCAACCAAATGAATGATAAAATAAGAGATATTGTATCCCATATTGATGAAATAAAAGGCAAATCAAAGCTGGAGCCCATAATTAAGGTTACAAGGAAACATAAAATGAATGAGTTAAAGTAAAGTAAAGAATATTATTTTAATGAATGGAAGTAGGGATTTTGAAAGTAGATGTAAAAGAAAATGGTAAAACTCAACCCGTACATCTCAAAAACATGGTGAATAAATGGTTTTCAATTAATAATAAAAACAATCAAGAGCCAAAAAAAGAGATAAAGAGGGAGTGGAAGGAGGAAGAAGGAAGAAGGCGCCGTATCCACCGCCAGTGGCAGATAAGCCAAGAGAATAAATAACCAATCATAAACCCCCACGTGGATATAAACACTTCATTCATTTTGATGACTCAACACTTTTCTTTTTCTTTTTCTTTCTTCTTTTTGAAAGGGGTGGGTTACGGAATTTGGCCCCTCAGCCCAAGCCCATTTCCACCCCCCTTTTAACTTCTCACGCCCCTAACATAATCATAATTAATTCATTAATCTCATTTATTATTCCTATTCCTATACTCCTAAAATGAAAACAGAATCTCCGTCGGAAACCCAACACCAACACCTCTTTAAATTTCATAACCTTTTTTTTTCTTCTTCTTCTTCTCCTTCTTTCTTCTTCTTATTATTATTAATTTACCTCCATTATCTTTTCTTTTTTAACCTCTAATTAATAATAATAATAATAATAATAATATATAATCCCGGAATAATTAAATTCAATTCAATTTAAAGATTTAAAAAGCAAAAAAAGATTAAGATATTTAATCTTCCTTTCTCTTTTCTGGGTTGGTTGGTTGGAACTATAAATAAGCAACTATGAAGCAGAGGGGCCAATGGAAGTGATTGTGAGAAAGAGAAAAGGGATAGCAGAAGAAGGAGGAAAGCAAAGTATTTAGGCCATAATTTTGGGAAAAGCAATAATCCATTGTTTCCCTTAACGCTTAACCCTTCTTCTTGTTCTTCCCCTTTTTCTTAACTTTAATCTCTTTTACGATCTCTCTGTTCTTCATCATCATCATCATCTTTTTCTTCTTCTTCTTCAAACTTCCCACTTAGTTTTTTTTTTTTTTTTTTTTTTTTTGTTGGTATATGGTGTTGTTGTTCTTGTTGTAATGGCAATCCGTAAAGATATGGGTAATTATGAGCCTATTAAAGGAGCAGATGACTGTGATCTCGTTAATGAGACTGCTATTCTTATAAATCCAGATTCCGTTACTCTTGTCTCTGTTTCTAAGCACTGTAATCAGAGTGATGAAGATGTTGAGATGGCTCTTCGTGGTTCACATTCCAGATCTCCTCTTCCTATTCACAATGCCAATCCCTTAACCACTCCTGTTTCTTCTAAAATCGATGAACCCCAATTTTCATCTTCTGTTAGACCTATCCTCCGATCTTCCGACCAATGCCATCGTCTTGTTTCGCTTGATGTGTTTCGCGGTATCACTGTTGCGGTAAGCATTTTCTTTTTCTTACCCACGATTGCTTTCCTTTTACTTCTTTGTTTTGATTTTTTTGTTGATTCTTTTCTACTCCATGTTGGTGTTTTTTTAATTGAATGGAATGATTTTTATTTTTTTGTTTATGTTATCATCGATTGAGATTTCTCGTAATCGCATGGGTTGGATGAAAGAACATTGGTCTTATTGTGGACTTGTTTTACTATTTTTTTTTTTTTTTTTTTGTAAGGGTTTTATAAAAAAATCAGGATTTTGACTTGCCGAATTTTACCGGCCGTCGGTGGAGATTGGAAGAAATAATATCTATTTTGACTTTTAAAATTCAAGTCTTTAATGGAGAGGGTTTCGGTTTTTAGAAACTACCCATGCCAGTATTAATCCTTATTTTGATCCTCGAATGATGATATGAGTTCCGTCATTTGTGGAGATTTTTGGGGAAGACATGAAACCTAATTTTGAACAATTTTACGAATTTTTAGATTAGGAAATTGAAAGGAGAATAAAGAAGTTCCTAACCATTATTTCAAATTGTTTTAAAATAAAATATATCATGTTCTATAATCTGTCAACCATTTATTTGTCATCCCCTTTTGAGTAAACAAAGAGTGTTGATCGGTGAAGCATAGAAAGTTTGGTAGTGCAGAATCAGGGGGGCCACTAATTGGGTTTAAAGATAATATTAAACAAAACCGCGTGCAATGAAGGAGACGTATTATTTTTGTAGGACATGCATGATTCAAGCTGTGCATGATGGCACAGCAAGCAAGCTCCATAGTTTTAATGGCGATTGGTGTAGAAGGTGTTTGAAGAAGGAGAAGAGGAAGAAGAAAAACACTTAAAATTTTCTTTTTCATTCGATTTCTGTCTGGCTTTGCCCTGAAGAAACCATGAACAAAACACTGCCTTGCGGCAACGTTACTCTTTTATGAACAACTGGTTGATGGACACGTTAAAGACCCATTTCCCATCTTTTTGACCCGTTCTTTTGATGTGATCTTTCACCGGTGTCTAATTTAGGTGTAGCTGTTGAGCAAAATCTTTCCGATGCTTTTAGTTGCTTTAACAATTGTGGGTTTCCGATTTGGCAAGCTTTCTTTTTATCTGTTAGGTTATGCTCCGAAGTTGCGTTAAGGATTGACGTGCTTGGAGATACCCAATTATGGGGGTGCTTCATACAGTTTTTGGTGGAAGGAAATGGTTAGGAAGTATTCTATTCTAGTTTTCTAGACATAATTTCAATTTTGAGATTCTTTTTTTAAAGAATGAAATTTGAGTCTTGTGAAAAATAATAAAAAATAGAGGAAGAAAAAGAAGAAGAGAGATGTGGAGTTTGACGTAGCAAATGACGTTTGTTTGTTAAGAAACATATTAATTGTTAGTAGTTATTAGCTTAGCTTCTAATTATAGATTGTGATAAACACATTGATTAACCTAAGCTCAACAAGTTGACTTTGTTTTTAATTGTATCTGTTGAATGAGGTATGAAAATGTTCAGTGGGAAAGGAAACAAAAGTAATGGATCCTTGTTGTGGTTTATATTACGCGATCAGTGAACTTACAAGTCTTAATTTTTTTTCTAGTGCTGACGATAATTTGAAGTTTCTGATTTGCATCTTGAAAAATAATGCCATGACTAAACAGAGACTACGAAAGAAGAAATGTTCTACGAATGATTGTTGTTATGTAAACTTAATTTAATATATTAATTGTAGACATGGAAGGGCTCAACTCAAGTCCAATAAAAAGGAAATTAATTGCTTCATTTTATCCTCTTATTTGTTTGCAGCTAATGATAGTGGTGGACTATGCTGGTGGGGTTATGCCTGCAATAAATCATTCACCATGGGATGGTTTAACTCTGGCTGATCTTGTAATGCCATTTTTCCTATTCATTGTTGGAGTTTCGCTTGCCCTTGCTTACAAGGTAGTTCTTTATTCATTACCTTTTTAACTTGCAAGCAATTGAAAATCACCCAGCACAAATGTCTTTATGTTTATTAAAAATTATATTATTTTTTAAATTTGAATTAGGTTGTTTTTACTTTATAATTGGGCCTTGGCATGTCAGTCATTCCTGTACTATGCTTGATAATTTTGGGAATCAAAAGTGAATCTTTGGAGTTTTGGAGGCAATCCACCTGCTATGTTCATTTTTTTCAACTACTTTTCACACCCAAATTAGGAAGATTGTTATTGTTCCATTTTTCCCACGTAAAGAAGTTTGATTTTATTTACCTTACCCAGAAAATTCCAAGCAGAGGCATTGCAACTCAGAAGGCTGTGTTACGGACGTTGAAGCTTTTGTTCTTAGGCCTCTTTCTTCAAGGTAACCCACAAGAAACATAATATTTATTCAACTGTTATTCATATTTTTTTCCACGTCTGACGTTAGATGTGTTCTCTCGTTTGGCAGGGTATTGATCAAAAGTAGTAAACTTACTAAATTTCACTGAATAAGAGATTGTTTTAACTATTTGAGGGAGTGTACATTATTTTGTGAGGTATATGCTGAAATAGTAAACTTATCTGTTCAGGTGGTTTTCTCCATGGTGTAAACAATTTAACTTATGGAGTGGATATCCAGCAAATTAGATGGATGGGAATCTTACAGGTAACATTTTTTTCTTCACGTTGATGATGGACCATTTTTTTCTTCAATTTTTACTATTTCTCGTTACTTTTTTTTAATTATTTGATTATTTGATTTGACGGTTCATTCTTTTTTCCTTTTCTTCCCTTCTCTCTACAGAGAATAGCAATTGCATATTTCCTGGCAGCCCTGTGTGAGATATGGCTAAAGGGCAGTGATTATGTGAATTCAGAAACTGCACTGCGGAGAAAGTATCAATTACAGCTGTAAGATTCTTTTTCTTCTCTAACTTTGTCTCTTCAATCTGATCTTTTAATATTCATTTTTTAATTGCATTTCACAGAGGCGAAAATTAGGTTAGAAGAATATTGGGTTTCTTTCAAATCACTCCAATGTCTTACATAGTATTAAACTTCCATTAACATGTTGATATTTGCATCGACATTTTCATGATTTTATGGGCTTGACATCAGCATGAGTGATGAATCTATTTCCATTTTATTGTAGAAAAGTTCATAGAACATAAAAAATAAGCAACAAAACGATAATAACGTAATTACAGGACAAACTGTTGACATGTTCACTCGTTTGCCAACCATAAAATGTATTTTTCCTAATTTAATTTAATTATTTGAATCTCTTGTTTTTATTATATAATTTTTTCATAGATATTGATATTTTATTGAAACACTTGTTACTTGTTGAAATATGGGGATAGAATCGTTTGTTTATAAAAATGTTCTTTTGACAAGAATGAAGTATTCAAACGTAAGATTACTAATTTTTTTGTTCGTCTTATATTTATTTTAAATATTTCCAACTTCTTCTTAACAGAGTTGCTGCTGTTGTCCTCACAATGTTATATCTTGCCCTGTCATATGGATTGTATGTTCCTGATTGGGAGTACCAAGTTCCAAGTCTAACTACATCCGATGTGGCTTCTCCAAAGATATTTTCGGTGAGCATATTGAATCTTTATAATTTATATTGTTTTCATTCAGGGGTTGAGAATACCGTATGGTTATAATTGGTTAGTTGAATGGCTGTCTCACTTAATCCCCTAATTTCAGGTGAAATGTGGCACACGTGGTGACACTGGACCTGCCTGCAATGCTGTGGGAATGATAGATCGTAAGATATTTGGTATCCAACATCTGTATAAAAGACCTATTTATGCGCGGACTGAGGTAAATATTTGAGACTATTTTTTATTTACCACTGAAGGGTGTGCTTCTCCTCATAATTCGTATCTTTTTTTTTGTCTGTTCTCAGCAATGTAGCATTAATGCACCAGACTATGGCCCATTGCCTCCTGATGCTCCTTCTTGGTGCCAAGCTCCGTTTGATCCCGAAGGACTTTTGAGGTATCCATGTTTCTTCTGATTCTATCCATAGAAAATCATAACGACAAGTTGTGTTAATACACAAAATTTATTGCAGCTTTCAGTGTGTATGTTATTCTTATCGTTCGTTGCATTTTGCAGTACAGTGATGGCTGTTGTTACCTGCTTGGTTGGCTTACATTATGGACATATCATTGTACATTTCAAAGTGAGTGAGACACTCCAGCTAACATTGTACTTTTACATGGATTTGTGTCTGTTCTATATAGGAAAAAACATTGTCTTACTTATCTCTACTTGCAGGATCACCGAGACCGAATGCTTCATTGGATTATACCTTCTTCTTGTCTAATTGTATTGGCCATTGGCCTGGACTTCTTAGGTGAGTGAGATTCGTTCAAAATGATGATCTTGATAGAGATACTGAAAGGGGACTAGACCAAAATAGTGACTTCAAACTCTTTTGCAGGGATGCATATAAATAAGGTTCTTTATACAGTTAGTTACATGAGTGTCACTGCTGGTGCAGCTGGACTTCTCTTTACCGGGATATACTTGATGGTATTAAGCAACTTCATTCTCTGATCTTCACTAACAATTCATTTGGTAACTAAAACCGACAACACGGTTAACGATTGGTTGTGTATGGTTGTGTGAAGGTTGATGTGTACAGTTGGAGACGCATGAATGTGGTGATGGAGTGGATGGGAAAGCACGCATTGGTGATATACGTTCTCGCCGCCTGCAACGTTCTGCCTGTGATTCTCCAAGGCTTCTATTTGGGTCAGCCTCAGAACAACATTGTAAGTTTACTTCCCTAAATGTTAATATCAGTCTATTTCCCCATTATTATAGTGATTGAATTCTGAGTTGTTATGTTATGCAATTGGCAGCTGAGGCTAATTGGGGTTCCATCGTGAAGGGGTCTATCCTTTGGAATATATATATATAGAATAGACCACATAGCTCATCGTGATGTTGATTCGTGGTTGATTGATATTTTCTATTAAAAGAGGAAGGAGCAATAAAATAGAGAGGTATATGGTCGCTTCATGTGGTCAATCAAGCACTCGCTCGGCTCGTATCTAATAGAGAAGATTAGTTTAGTTTAGTTTTGTGTAAAATATTTAGAAGGAATGAAATGGAAGTTATATATTATTTTGGTGCTCTGCCTCTACACATTACTCCACTCATTGTATACCATGTTTTTAAGCCGCCCAATATAATTCACACAAAAGCAGAACTCCAACTGCGTGCTAGTTTTAGATGATGATGATGACGACGACCTTAAAATCTTTCCTTACTTTATGAAGGAAAGTTATATGATATCATTTGATTGATTGAATGAATGGATTATCTACTTTTCTATGCAAATATATTTTATAATTAGTTTCAGTTGCTTTCTTGCTATTGTTGACAAAAGCTGTTGTAGATAGAATGATGTTGAGGCTTTTCAACAAATTTTATACATTTGTGAATGATTAGACTGTGACAGAATAATCCTTTTTCTCCAAAGTTAAATGTTTGAAGAATCTGATTCAATTCAACAAAGTGGAATATCGATACTTTTCCCAAATACCAAACTCCTTCCAAAGTCTTTAGATGCTTTCTGTGTTCAAATATAGCCAATCGTGTTGCACAACACTTTACTTTTATTTGTTTGTTTTTGCTTCTTGTTTTTTTCAATCTTTTTTCATCCGCCGAATTTACTATTACGAATAGTGTACCATTTTAAGAGTAGATTGTATTTATTGTGAAGAAAATCAACCCAAAGGGAAAAGCCAACCAATTACATGTCTTAGTTATGATCAGAGTAAAGTCAAGTTGAAACAGCAGGTTGTTCCTTGCCTCCTTCCAAATTTGTCAAGTAATAATCAACACTTTATCTACAACCACATGATTAACTTGATAAAACATCCATTGCTAGTAATCTTGATAGCTCCATTGAGACTTGTCATCCTAGAGAATATCAACATTAGTGGAAGTAAATCTAGGTCAAACATATCTCTAGATACCAAAAGTTTCTACAAAAAATGTGAGGTTGTTTATATCCACATGATCCTTACAAAACAAACACAAAAGATGAGATTGGACTACCTTCTTAGCACTATTAGTTTTGTTTTTGGAGACGTGGAAGGATAAACCCAAACATTGCCCCCAATGTTGTTGTATACTTGATTGCATGCTTAGGTGTTAATTTGACATTCCTACACTTTTCCTATTATCATTTATACTTTTCTTTATTGAGTTTTAACTTTTTATTTATTCAAGTCCAAATTCTTATGTATTGATAAATTATTATTCTTAAGCATCTATCTAGCATTGGGTTTTATGCTTATCTTTGGTTTCTTTGTTTTCTTAGAGCATTTCTTCTTTATTGCAAGGTCTCGAGTCCATGTTTTGGCTATTTTAGCTTAATTTACAATATGATTCACCCAAAAAGTTAAAAGAGCTTTGAGGGAAAAAAAAAAAAGAGTAAAAGTAGAGTGGTATCTGCAATTATACCTTTAAATTTTTTATTTTAAAAATTTAGCTTTCAAGTTTATATAAATATTAAAATTGGATCAAATTAGACCTTAATATAATTTACATAAATGTATAAATTATAACATTTGTGTAAAGTTTGAGAGTTTCCTTCTATCATTTATGGGTCAAATTTCTATAATTATCGTAAGTTTGAGGATCCAATTTTAACCAATGTAGAAGTTTAGGAGTTTAATTTTTATAATTATAAGTTTAAGAGTATAATTGTAACTATTTGTTTTTGCAATTTGTCCAAAACAAAACAAAAGAATAAATTGATAAAATGAGGTTGAGATTTCCTACCATAATGACAAAGTTCTCTAAATTGACAGCTCTAAATATGGAAACGAAACTTTTTGAATGATAACTCCATTTATATGGAACTTGCATTATTGGTATGTGTTGTGTATGTATATATGGTTCATACTATATTTTCCACTAAGCTTTTAATTTGATATCTAAACATAGAGTATATGCACATAATCACACCTACACCCAAAACCTATTCTTATACTAAATCTGCATGCAACCGTAGTGTTTTTTCTTTCTTTTTTTTTGAACAATTTACAAAGGAGAGTATGAGATCATATTGCGGTTGATATAAGTTTTTGTTGCCGATCTAACTATAAAAATAGAATTCTACCGCAAATAGACTTATAAAGTTAGGGATGCACGAATTGTGAATTTTTAGGCATGCAATTCATTTAATTAGATTAATGGGATAATCAAGTATATAGCACTAATTAAAGTATCAATTTGATAAATAGAAAAACGTGTAATTATTCTGAATTATAGCAAAATGAATGGATATCACATGAACCCAAATTTTCTGTAATACTAAAATGCTCTAATTATTCATGCAGTGTAATTAATCCAACGTTTTCATTTACGAGACTGTAATTAAGTGTTTGAATATGTATTCTAGTAGGATTTTAACTTCTAATAAAATGTTATTTCCCATCGAATTTTTTTCCAATAATCTATAGATTTAATAGTTGTCTTGAATATTTAAATCAGTTTTAGTAGCAGTTTTGGATTTTCGAATTGTAAACTCTAACTGCATTTTTTAAAAGTTGTTTGTAGGTTTAAAATACCACATTATAATAATTACCATATATGAAATTTGTTTCTTTATATCATATATTTAGTTAATGTTAACAAGATTAACGGATTATAATTAATTGGTCAAATATACATCTCAGCACAATTTCAACATCAAACTAGATGATCTTTCCAACCAAAAATTCTGCCATAAATCTCCACAGTTGATGCTTGTTTTGAATATTAAAACCAGTTTTAGTAATAGATTTGAATTTTTGAATATTTTTCAACAACATTTCTGAGTTTTAATTCATTGTTAGCATTATACTTACTATTATTCTTTTGTTCAAACATAAAATAATATTTCTTCATCGTCTTTTACTGAACTGTCTCTGGTCATGGATGTTAAATGATTAAGAGTTTTGTTCAATGGTAGGTAGGATGAAAATAGTCATTGCCATGAATTCTATTTCATCCAAGTTTGTGTTCCTTCAAACACATCTTTTAACCATTTTGTTGATCTAATTCATTCTAATTAAGAATATATAATTTCTTTGAAATTGTTTTATGATGGTTGCAACAATTCTAAAGTTGTTACAATCGTCCAAGAGAAAGATGTATTATGGTTGTTGTCCTTTCTTTCATATTCTTCCTCCAACGATGTTTGTGTTGTTTTCAACCATGTCTCATCTTGTTATAGTAGTTACACTTTAATTATCAATACCTAATGTTTTTATATCCTTTTATTACAAGTGTGTCCATCCAAGTGAAGTAATAAGTAATAACAATTATTAATAATTCTTTTTCTGTGTATAGTGTTTTTTTCCCAATAGTTCATGTTTTTGCTTACTAATTTTATATATGTGATTTCGTTTGTCAATTGTATTTTGGCATAATCTTGAAATATTGTGCAATGTTATAAAATGGTCAAGCCTCTAATAACTATGTATTGACTAGATATATACATAAAATTACACATTTCAGTTTGATTCATTCATACGATGATTAAAAGGAAATAGAATTAAAAATTAAAAAATTAATTGAATTGAGAAGTCATTTAAACCAAAAACATCAAAGTTGGTCTGACTTAAGTGAGAATCAAATGATGGTGGCATTCTAGTCCACAGTTTCTTTAGATTCTTTCGACAATTTGCCCCTCACTGCAGCAATCCATATAAACTACTCATTGGTGCATTTGTAGCTTTCTTTAATGGTTCTTATTTTGTAGCTCTATATTCATCCCTTTTTGAAGATGAAGTAGCTTGAAGATTGAGTGTTGGTTTGAAGATGGAAGAATGGTTTAGGGAAAAGATATATAGTGAAAATTAAAGATGGGAGATGAAGGGTCGTAGATTTTGAGCTTGAAGAAGAAGGATTTGAGATTGAAAATGTCCCTTGATCAAGCACGCAACATGCTTTTTTTTTTTTTTTCCTTTGTTATCTTGGGTTGTTTCAAAATTTCTTGTGTGAGTATGGTTTTATTTAGAAAAATCAAAATTTATAGTTGAAATTACTTGTTGCTCATATGTACAAGTTTTGGAAGCCTATGTTATGAGAAATCAAAGTGGGAGTTAAAAACACAAAGACTATAGCAAAAAAGAAAAGAAAAGAAAAAAAAGAATAAGTTTGTGGTTTTTCCAAATAAAAAGTTGAAAATAACTATTCTTCAACAAACATAGAGCAGTACATTTGTGATGTGATGAACAATTTGTGATGAGTTTATTACCCTAAATTAATTAATACATAGAGCAGTACATTTGTGATGAACAACTTTTCAACAAACTTGAAGTGTTCAATGAATAATGCACTAAGTTGCCACAATGATTGTTCTTAACGTAATTCCAAGATTGAACACACACCTTATTAATTATAACCTCTTCTAACACAATATTATCCACTTTGCATTCAATTAAATTAGGAAATCATACTCTTCCAATAATCGATCTTAAATTTAGTCTTTACTACAATGTATCAACTTGCATGAAACTTGTTAGAAAAATTAAATATCAATTTATACTTTCAACTTAAGAAGTTAATTATGTCAATTTAAATCCTAAATAAATAATTGTATCACAATTTAAATGTACTCGATTTATACCTTCCATTACATTTCATTTGAAAATGCTTTGGGGTGAAAAATTTATATCAAGTAAATCCAAACTTCCATATATTAATTATTTAGACTCTAATAAGTCAAAATTTTCTTAATAATCATCCATGTATTTTATCGATCTAATCATCTATTTTATAAAACCAATGAATTGAAAAGGTTTGGATGTCTTCAAGAATCAGTGCTCAAAGATTCTTCCCAGGTAATCTAAATATAAAACAAATTGATTGACTTATAAAATTTTTGTAATTCATTGACTCAAATCATAAGTTTCATATGATATTGGTTGAACGAAATTTAAAAGAAGGTTAAATTGATATACTTAATTACAAAAGTTGATCATAGTTTAAATCAATATAATTATTGGTTTAAGATTTTAATTGATACCAATACTATGTGATATGAGTTACAACAAACACTAAATTGATTAAACAATTACTAAATTGATTAACCAATTAAAATTAAAGAAACTTTAAATTATATGAATCCAAAAATGATATTTAAAGTTTTTTAACCATTAAATTTTTACCAAATTTTCAACTCCAACATAATTACGTGTGTACGTCTCTCTCTCTTGTGACTTTTCTCTATTGTAACGAATCGTCTACAAATACTTCTTGTTAATTCTGTGTTTAACCTAAATTACACTAAACTTTTGATTTAACTAATTTAATTTGTGAGCCAAAAATGTGGTTTATTATTGGTGCTATTCTTACTTTTAGTGTTACAATTTGGGTCTATGCTTTGAAAAATCCCAAATATTATGGAAAGCTTCCAAAAGGTTCAATGGGTTTTCCATTTGTTGGTGAATCAACCCAGTTCTTTGCTCCTAATCCCTCTTTTGATTTATCTCCTTTCATCAAACACAGAATTCTCAAGTAATATACTATATTTTAATTTTCTTTTTTTTCTTTTTTTGGTGTTTTGATAATTAATAGAGGAAAAAAAACCATATTTACATATATATCTTTTTCTAATTTGGTTTTTTTTTTTATATTTTAATTTCAGGTATGGACCAATTTTCAAAACAAGATTAGTGGGGAAACCATTAATAATCTCAGCAGATGCTGAACTAAATCATGTTATATTTCAAAAAGAGGAAGAATTATTTGAGTGTTGGTATCCAGAGACGTTCAGAAAAATATTTGGAGTAAAATCTGTGGGGTCATTGCATGGTTTTATGCATAAATATTTGAAGAATATGATCACAAATGTTTTTGGAATTGAAAGTTTGAAAAATATGATTTCTGAAGTTGAAGTTACTTCAACTACAAGATTGAAGAAATGGGCTTCTCATAATGATATAGTTGAATTGAAGGATGAGATTGCAAATGTAAAATTAAATTAAATTTACATAAATTGGAAAAGAAAAGAAAGAAAAAAACATTTTCTTTCTTATATATTAAGGAATATATATACTAATTATTATCAATAATTTTGGTTGTTTGTTTTTGTATGCAGATGATTTTTGATTTAAGTGCAAAGAGATTAATTAGTTATGATCCAGAGAAGTGTGGAGAAAATATGAGAGAGAACTTTGTTGCATTCATTCAGGGTTTGATCTCTTTCCCTATTGATATTCCTGGAACCTCTTACCACAAATGCTTACAGGTAATTGTCTTTCTTCTTCTTCTTCTTCTTCTTCTTCTTCTTCTTCTTCTTCTTCAATTACAGCTTCTTCAAGAAATTCAACATAACCTACCTAAAAAAATACTAATTCTAATAATATAATAACATCACTTGGCCACAAGAGATAATCCTCGGACCTAGCAAATTCTATTAATTAAGTCATTTATTTATGTTTGAATTCTATTTAGTGAAATATTAATTATATAGTTTTTAAATTCTATTTGATGGAGTTGTGGATGAACTGGTTTCGTTTAATATAAAATAGTTTGTAATTGATTTTTGTTACACTTTTGATGTGTAATAAAATAATTGAGAATTATATAACTAAATTGACACTACTACTGCAGGGTAGAAAAAGAGTAATGAGGATGCTGGAAAATATGCTAAAAGAAAGACAGCAAAACCCAAGGGAACATCAAGTTGATTATTTTGATTTCGTTATTCAAGAACTTAGAAAAGATGGAACTCCTCTCACACAACAAGTTGCTTTGGACTTGATCTTTTTGCTTCTCTTTGCAAGCCATGAAACCACTTCTATTGCTTTGACTTTAGCCATCAAATTTCTCACAGACCATCCCCACGTCTTAAACCAGTTAACGGTACGCATTACTTAGAGATAACTTTTGAGGAGAAAAGAAAAGCAAACCATCAAATAATTAATCTCAATCTATATCAGGCTGAACATGAGGGAATATTGAAGAAGAGGAAAAATAAAAGTGATAAGCTTAGTTGGAACGAATACAAATCCATGACATTTACATTCAAGGTGAAGGAAACATTTAATTTTTTTCAAAAAAGACAATTTAATTACTTGTGTTATAATGAATTAAGTAACAAGTTAAAGTTAAAATGGTGTATATAGTTTATGAACGAAACATTGAGGTTGGCAAATATTGCTCCAGGGATATTTCGAAGAGCATTAAGAGACGTTGAGTTCAAGGGTAAGGAGAAATTATAATAACTAATATAACAAAATATTTGATTTTGCTAATATTAAAAAGTAGGTCGAAAAGTAAATAATTAATTTACTGTTTAGGATACACGATCCCAGAAGGGTGGGCTGTGATGGTATGTCCTCCGGCCATTCATTTGGATCCAAATGCTTTCGCTGACCCACTTACCTTCAACCCATGGCGATGGGATGATGGGGCATCGAAGAATTTCATGGCATTTGGTGGTGGAATCAGATTTTGCATTGGCGCTGACTTTGCCAAATTGCAAATGGCTGTGTTTCTCCATCACTTGGTTACCAACTACAAGTATAATTAATTAATCTCCCTTATTACCTTCTAACTAAATTTTATCAAACAAGCATCATATGATAGTTAGAGAGATTTAATTATATATATTTTGTTTACACTTAGGTTGAAGCCAATTAAAGGAGGCAATATTGTTCGAACCCCAGGCGTTCAATTTCCTGATGGCTTTCACGTTCAGATCCTAAAGAAAGATTAGTAACCAAAACATTCTGTAATTTCTATTACTCTTCTAATTAAGTAATATTAATTACCCTTAAAATAGTGCATTATTGTTATAATATCTTTCTAAGAAGAAAAATGTTGTGTAAGCTAAGTATATGTATACATAGAAGAATGTCAATGTTTGATCCAACAATATAATATACTACATTATCATGGTTTAATACTAATCAGTCTTTCGTTATTAAACACAAAGAAATAAGGAAAAAACAAAAGCAACTAATTGTATATTAAAACTAAGGAGTGTACAAGAACATGTTAGATTAATAGATATCGTTTACCAAATATTATAATTAATATTATGTATATTACCTGACTTATAAATATTTTGTATATTAGCTATAAAAAATGAGATTTGACTTATTCTTTGTTTTTGGCTATATTTAGGTGAAGTAAAGAATGCTATGGCAACATGTAAATGTGTAAACGTGCTTTGCTATTGTTGCAAATCTTGTGGCCCTTATTACAATCCATACTGTACACAAACACCATGGAACAAGGACCGTATATACATAGTCAAGATTACTGTCCATAATTATTTGTACATGAATATAGTAGAATAACCTATCCTAAAATTGAAACCTTACTAACAAAATGAAAAAGGAAATGGAAGGGTTCTTGGTGATATGTACACACCATTAGTACAACACTTCAATCTGAATCCGCATTCTCCTTAGTTTCATCTTCCATGAATTTGCTCCAAAACCAATGTTGTTTCCACAATCTCGCCGTCATCTCTTCAATAGGAATACCCTTCGTCTCCGGCAGCAAATAAAAGGCAAATAAAGACATTGCCAACACCCAACCAGAGAAGAACAAAAAGATACCATATTTCATTTGGCAGAGCATAGTCGGAAAAGACTGCGCTATCAAGAAAGTGAACATCATGTTAACACAAACCGTCACGCTCAACCCAGCAGATCGTGTCTCCAATGGAAAAGTTTCACTGGGAAGTAACCATGCAAGTGGACCCCAAGACCAAGCGTAAGAAGAAACAAAAGTGCATAACATTAACACTATCGCAATTGCCATCCCATGCGACAAAGTATTAGAATCATCATCAACTTTAAGTGCAAGTATAATGGCGATCATAAGTTGGGAGAGGAACATTTGAACTCCGGCTTCTAACAACAGCATTCGTCGCCCGATCTTGTCGACAGAGTAAATGGCGATACATGTAGAAAGGACATTAACACCGCCAGTTATGACGGAAGAATACAAAGACGATTTGTCGCCGAAACCTAATGTTTTGAAAAGAAGTGGACTGTATAACATGATTGCATTAATGCCAGTGAATTGTTGAAAGACTTGTACCATAATTGCAATGACTAAAGGTGGACCATTTTGACCCATGAGAAGATCAGCAAAAGGGTTTTCTACTGCTTGAGCAATACGACCTGCTCTAAGGATCTCTGAATACTCAGATTCAACATTATCAGTACCTCTGATTTTTCTCAACACTAATTTTCCTTTTTCTAACTGTCCACGTTCGATTAAACTGTTGGGAGTGTCCTCAATCAAGATTGCTCCAAGTGTGAAAAACAGAGCAGGAACCCCTGCTAAAGCCAGAGTAATCCTCCATCCCCAATCACTTTCAACACTGACATATATATATATAGATAGATATCAAAATTGTCAAAAACAGATGATGATCAAATAAAACAGAGTAGTGGTTTGTTTAATTTGAAATAGATTACCTGGATGAAGCATAAGCTGTGAAATTGCCAAAGAGAATGCCGAGAGTGACGTCGAATTGGAAGAGAAGAGTGAGAGCTCCACGGGTTGGGGTGGGGGAGATTTCGGAGAGATAGAGGGGAGTAGATAGGTTGCTGAAGCCCATGCCGGAGCCGAGAGCGATACGGCCGAGGATGAGCATGGGGAAGGAAAGGGCAGTGGAGCAGAGAATGGTACCGAGTATGAAGAAAAGTCCGCTGAAAAGCATGGTTTTTTTGCGACCCATGAGACGGGTGGTGTGGGAGGCTAAGAAAGTGGAAGATATAGTGGTTAAGTATAAAGTAGAGGTGAAAATTTGTAAGCCTTCGTTTTCGAAATTGCAGTAATTGTTGTGGTCTGTTTCTTGTCTTTGTATCTTGTCGTATGTTAATGGAAAGAATCTCTTCAAGAACGAGGCTGATGCTGTCACTTGCCCTATACAACACCCAACAACATTCAAACATCTCCAAGTTATAATTTTGATCATTCATGATTGTGATTTGTGAAAATAAAGCAATGGTAAAGACAAGGCAGAATGTTACCCTAAATTACCAGAAATACCAATGTCATAACCCATCATGAGGCCACCGGTGGCGGCCATTATTGAATAGAAGATAACAACCGACGTGACCTTAGCCTCAATGGTGGCGACTGGAAGCGGAGCCACTGCAAACCCCGCTACATCCATCTTCTTAATTCTTCTTAATTTTATGATATATTCTCTTTTAACTATTTCACCACCACTACCAACAACAAATTTAATTTATATAATTCTAACTACTACCCTCTTAAATTACAATAGAACATTGCTAAATTTTAGGATCCACGTTAAATTGGCTAACCTTGGATTTATCTACCCTATTTCGGAACAACACATTTTAAATCCATCCAATTCTCTTTGCTTCCTCATGTCCGTCCGCTCATGGACCAACCATCTAAATTTAATACCATTTTTAAATCCTCTTTCAACTTTACAATTCAATATGCACCTTCCATTATTTCATTTACTCTTAACCCTACTACTACTGCATGCCCTCAATCTCATTTACGTTTTTCTTTTTTTTTTGCTTTTGGATTTAAGATATTTTATTACTTTCTATTTTTAATGTTTTGAACTATTACCATCAAGTGTGGAAGATAATCTATAGGGTAGAGAGAGAAATTAGTTAATTACATATTTTTCTAAAAATAAAATGGAAAATAGAACACTTTTGTTTTCTAAAGAAGGACGCAAAGTACATAAGATTTGCAATTTGATTTGTTGATGTGTCATGTCATGGAAACTCCAATCTAGAATTCCCAATATAAGAGTATGGGATTAAGGTGATGGATAAAAGATATGGAATTGCAAAAAACAAGCCCAAGGCCCAGATGGATCCAGCCTAAATGAACTACATACTGCAAGCCATAATGGTATATGGTCCTGGCTGACGACAAGGGTGAGATGGGTTTTGTTGGCAGCCTAGGGTGTGGAGTGTTTGCTTAACCATGGCTCAGTACTGACATGGGAAAAGATAGTTAACATAAAATTCTAGCTCATTCCTACCTATATATCCATAGTTATAATTATAACTCTAAAGAGAGTAAGTTTATTGTTTTGATCGACTTTTTAAAGGTTTAAACAAATTGTTTATAAGAATGAAAGAAGGTTTATAAGAGTTTAGAAAGTCAATTTTTTTTTTAACTTTCTCTACATCCAATTTTTTTGGATTAAGATACATATTAGAGGCAATGTGTCAAGAAAGCTATACGTATCCTTTTTTTTTTTTTTTTCTTTTTTTGGGTTTAAATATATATTTTATTTAAGCATGTCATATTAAGGGAATCTTCTCTAACAAATTTGCAAATTGATGCATTTTATCTCATATTAAGAAAATTAGAGTTTATTTGGTAGAGAATTTATAAATATAAATTTGAAAATTAATGATTTAAATAAACATAGTTGTTTTTATGTTTTCAAATATGTGTTTGGTAGTAGATTCATAAATTCAATTTTTAATTTAAATAATTATTTAAAATATGTTTGATATTATATATATATATATAGCCATTTTTTAAAATAATAAAATAAATTAAAATATTTACAAGTCTTGGATTCTATCACTAATAGAAACTGATGGACTTCTATCAATGTTACCAATAGTATATCAGTGTCTATCAATGTCTATTATTGATAGAATATGAAAATTTTACTATATATTGTAAATATAACAAGTGTTGTAGTTATTTGACGATATTTAGTTGACAATAAACAATTATTAATTAGTTTATAAATATGATTTATGTTAAGAAAAAGTTATACAATTATTATTTTGTAATATTATATAATTTGTAGTACATTACACACTACAAATTATATTTTCTAAAAAATACCAATTAAATTTATAACATAATGGATGAAAACACAAGAATGAAAAACAAAATATATTTTCATCAGTATTCATAGTGTTTGGATCACAAAATTAAAAAATAATTTTCAAAAACACAATTTAAATCGCCTATCAAACCTATATTTGTTGAATTCAACAAACTTAAACTGAAAAATCTAAAGGGTGTTTGGTTGTAGTTATTTTTAATTTACGAGTTTTTAATTGTGTATTATTTTGATTACATAATATTTTAATTTAGTGTATGTATTTTAACAAAATGAAAAAGTAAGAGGAGTGAGAGAGATCTCTTTCCCTTTTCTTAAATCCTGTAGTAGTGATTTTAGAAAGAAAAACAAGATTTATTACCATTTATTTTGTAAAATTCCTTTCTAAACCATTTGCAAATCAAATTCTAAAATTGATTTTCAACCAATTATGTTTCATACCAAAAAAATAATTTTAAAACTATCAAATTACTATAAAAATAGATTATTTGGAGTACTTCAAAAATTATATGAAAGAAGATGGTGATTCTCATACCGATGATGTTTCAAAAAATCAATTTGAGGTGATTTCTCATTTCTTTAAAATTACATGGTGATTTCACTCCCAAACATGAATCCTACTACTTGTCATTGTATTAAAATCAATTTACAATTTGAATTCATGTGTTTTTAAAAAAATTTAAATCATGAAATTACGTTAAAATAGATTCTTAATTTTTTCAATTTTATGTCCCGGAGATACCAAATCATATTAAAGTGAAATTCAAAAGTCAAATTTTTATTAAATGTTCTACAAACTAGGGTGTGTGAGATACAAAATTGAAGATTTTTAATAGCTATTTAACACTTTGAAAAATTAGGTATCTATCATTCATTCATTTAATAGCTCCTTAATTTTCAAAAACCAATTTTAACACTTTATACTTTATCATAAAAAAGCTCTATTTATGGAGTAGAAACATTAATGTGGAACAATGTAATATTAAAAGTGAATAATTTCCAACATGTTAGTACATACCATTATTATAGTATTGTCTAACCCATCTTCTTAATGCAGTTTTCATTTTTAATGACCCAATATTGATTTTTAAAAATCGATAAAAATGAACATCTTAGAAAAGGACATCCTCAGCAACATACGTAATTTATTCAGAAAGCTTTATGATGCATTAATTATCTAGGATGATCAAGTCATTTCACATCAAACATTATTATTGAAAATTGACCATCCCTATCCCTATCCCTATCCCTACTAAAATCTCAAGAAACAATGAAAATTTAGACCATGATCCAAATAAAGAAAAAAAAAAAAAAAAAAACTAGATTAAGACTTGAAGATGACATTCCCATAAAGTAGAAAAGGCCCCTAAATGTAGCATTGATGTATCTTTATCACGTTCGAAAGTTCCAAAGAAAAAGAAAAACGAAATTAATTGATTAAGAAACTCGAAAAAGGAGAAACAGAGTGAGTGGAAGACATGTGTAGAGATATATAAAATGATGAAAGATAGTAATTATAATAATTTATTATTATTAATAATATAATATAAATAATAAAAATAAATAGAAAACATATTCCAAGGAGAGAGGGGGAAAGCACGAGGCGATAGCGACAGTGAAGAAGGAAGGGGCCAGGGGCCAGGGGCCAGCGGCGGGGATAGGATAGGCAAATGAGGACAAAATAAAGGGCAAATCACAAAGAAATACAAAGATCATTCAGTCCCCAACCCCCACCCCAACCAAAATATGCAACAAAGATGACTAGAAATAGTAGTAAAAGGAGAGACCATTTTTAAAAAAAATACAAATAAAAAGAGAGAATCAAATATCTCTGTCCCGTCTGCATTCCGGTGGGAGAGTCGGGTACCGCTTCCGATCGGTACAGTAATTGTAAATGGTATACTTTTCGCGAACCCATCTCAGCCTCCGGTACTGATATCCGTCCAGGTCTTGAAACTCCTTTTGGTCCCACCACCGTGTGCCTTGCGTCGCGCAGAATTTGGCTTGAACAGACGACTCACATCCGTCCACGTGGAACCCCTTGTACGACGCTACAAATGGAGCCTTCGACCAGTCCGTCTTCTCCAATCCTCCTCTCGTTGCCCAGTCATCCGCGTTCCATAAGCTTGAGTATATCTTCATTGGCTGATCGAATGGGAACTTCACACCTATGTCCTTACAGTTCTTGAACACTCTTATTGGCACATCGTCCACAAAGAACCTGCCCCATTTCATTATTCTGTTAATTTGAGGTTTTAAAAATTCATAAACCATATTCAAACATTATTTTACTCACACTATCATGTATAAGTTCCAGAGAACGGAGTAGGTGTGGAAATCCTTAGATGGGTCAAACCATAGATAAATCCTCTGTTCTCGGTCGCCTTTACCGCCGGTGAAAACGTTGGTTTGAAGAATTGGGGGTTGTCCAGATCTGTTACCCAAGAACTCGAAGTCGATTTCGTCGTGTTCGGAGTTTTGAGAAGAGAGCTGCAAGACAGAAAAAGAAAAACTTCAGGATTAGAAAAACAGAGTAATGTGGTTTAGTTAAGCGTTGATTTGGGGTTGGAGTTAGTTGGTTTACGTAGAAAGCAGTGACGACACCGGCAGAGTCGCCACCGACGAGCTTCATACTCATACTGAAATGGCCAAATAAGTAAGAGCCTTTGGACTGGAAGCCAGTGCCAGTGTATTTGTCGAGAACGAGGTCGACTTCGGCTCCACCATTTTTGTACTTGATGTGGTCGAAAGCCCAAGTGGGGACGTAGTTGCGGCCGAATGGAACGTTGAGGGGCTTTCTAGGGGCGGCGGCGAGAGCAGTAGAAGAGAGAGTAAGGAGGAAGAGGAAGGAAAGGGAGAGAATGGAGATGGAGGCCATTGTTGTATGTGAGTGTGAGGGGAAAAGGGGAGGGAGAGATGGGGTTTAAGTAGGGAGTGATTTAATGTATTAAAAATGTGTGGCGCACAGTTTTAAGCCAATCGACAGTGACGATTTCCATACAACAGTTGGGTCAGTGGATTGGCGGTGCTGTGATGTTTTTAAATTATTGTTTTTTGTTTTGGTATTCTAATGGCCTTCCTATTTCCTCAAATTACTACTTTACTCTTCCTTGCTCCATTTTGGTTCTTCCACATACCGAAGAGATTTTACTAATTTTCAAAGAGTTCATCCCCGGTTCACGCACTAATAATGGAAGTTGACATTTAACTTTAGCTAGTTGTTGTAGTTGTAAATTATTTTAGTTTTGAGAAGTAAATGATAAACTTTGTAACAAACAATCAAAAAAAGTCCATATATATTTAAAAACATATATATATATATATATAGTATTATATATTTTTATTATTTTTTAATTAATTTTATGTAGTATATACTTGTTTGGAAGAAAGTAAGAGGAAGAAGTGAAGAATGTCCGATCAATTATTTGTCACAAAATTTAAAAGTTTAGGAATCAAATGAACATAGAGATGAAAATTAAAAGCGTAAATGTATGGATTGTTCTAAAAAGGAAAAAAGAAAAGAAAAAGAAAAAGAAAATTGTACAAGTAAAATAGACAATGGTTATATAGTGTTATATTAAGTAATGCGTTGAATAGAAATAGAAAAGTGAGGATATGAAAAATAAAAATGGGAATGATTTGAATGTCTGTCGGCGAGATAAGAAAGAAGAGTACAAAAAAGAGAGCAGGTGCTGGGAAATTAGATGAGATTGCAAACAATTTTGTTAGGTTAAAAACAAACCCAAAAGTAAATATCAAATGAGAAAAAAAAAGAAAAAAAAAAGGTAACAATAGTTTATATATAATTTTTTAGTAAAACTTGATGAGGTGGAAAAGGGAAAGAATGGGGAAGTTTTGTTTTGGTAGTGAAATGCAATATTGTGGGGGAAGGGGAATCAGGAGAAGGGGTCCCAAATTGTTTGTTTGTTTTATAAAATGATAATCAATAGAAGAGGAGGGGTTAAAGGTGTAGGTGGCAACGGGTGGTTGGATAAGAGAAAGTGAGGGGGGGGAGAAAATAGAAAGGAGGTTGGCCTTTGGGATGACAACACGTGTCGGGTCGGGTCTCCTAAAACTCCTCATCGCACCACATGCCACATGACACTGCAACGCAATCAATCCCCCCTTTCTCCGCTTTTTCCTTTTACTTTTACTTCTCATTTTTAAAACTCTCCGCCGGTTAGTTTAGATAATACATTTGCGTACACAGTTACTTCGTATGTTCTACGCCATCTCATTCTTTTTTTTTTCATTCGCTAATTCTCTCTCTCTATACATATTTGTTTGTAGAGCTGGTCACGTGAAGATGATCGTTTTTTGGTAGCAGTTGGAGCCTGAAGGTAGGTGTTAGAAGATAAAAATATGTATATTGTTAGAGGTTTAAAGATTGAGAATATAATTGAAAAGGATACGGTGAAAAATAAAAGGAATTGGCAATTGAAACGGCAATCTTGAGTAAATAAGGGTTCTCCTTCTTGAACTGACACTCCTATTTTAGGGGCTAAATATTGTAAATTGGATCTTCTTCAAAATTTATAACTTATGATGCAATTTGAAACAACTTAACATTTAAGTATTCAACGTCTTATATTATTGAATCTGCTTGTTGCCATTACGTATCTACAAGATCGTCACTTTTACACAAACAAAATTGGGGTTTGGATCGATGAAACTCAAGCTTCCTTGCCCTTGTTCTCTTTCTCTTTGTTGTCTTCCACGATCATAGTTTGACACATTCTTTACCTTCTTATGCTTTGTGTTAAAGCACACTTGTTTGTGGACGGATGGATTTTTCTTTTGACTTTTGATTTTAGCTCAAAATGATCTTCGTATCTTTGTTAGTCAAGTGAATTTTCTTAAAATAGTTAATTTGTCTTATGAAAGAGAAACGAAAGATACATTCATGTTGTATCTTTCTGTTACTCTAAAGTATATCCTTCATTTCTTTATCAAGAGCTTGGATCTAATTCCGTCAACACATAATCAATTTCACGTGACACAAAAATTAAGTTTATTAAAAGAAGAATACTGAAGCTTTGCGTTCAAGAAAAAACTCGTTATTTATTTTTACTTCTTACGTTGTATAATTTTACTTTTTTATTAAATAAACAAATTTTATTAATATAATAACGGATTAATTAATATTATAATTTTATAAAATTTCCAGAGTTTTCATTGAGATGTAATGTCTAGAATTTTATTAATATATAGTCCAATGATATGGATTATTGTATCACATTGATATGGATAGTATCATTTATCAAGTTGGGGGAGCCTAATTTGGGGTTGGGTTGATTTGAAGAAGATTTTATTCCTCTAATTTTATTTATTTCATTCTAAATCCTATTAATCAGAAATGATTAATTCAATTATAATATTCCACATTCAATATAATTCTCTTTTCTTTATTATAAAATTTTAATTATTAATCTAACCACAAAATCATCTCTATTTTCTTTTCCAACGTAGAGATTCATCTACAAGACTCACTATTTTTTTAAAAAAAAATTGCTAAAGATTTCATCACATAATTATGTTTTGAGGAATCATCATTATTTTTTCAATCTCCATGATTAATATGATATTATTGTTCACTAATTTAGGTATAGATTCATACTATTACAGCTAATGTATTGGGAGATAAAAGTTAAAGTATATAGTCCCGATGGATGATGTAAGAGAACACAAAATCCTAAGTTGTGATTAATTAAGATTAAGTTGGGTTGGGGGTAAGTAAAATAGTAAAATAGAAACAAAATGATTCCAAGATTGGAGAACAGGATCCATTTTTGCCGTCCAGTTTCAGTATAATGTCAGTCATCCATAAAAATTATTATTCGTATATTTATGGAAATTTGAGTTTGTTCTTCTCTATTTTATTTACTTACAACATTGATTAATTATCCTTTTATCATATTAAATATTAATACACCCCCACATTATCATCTTTTTCTTTGGTTACACTTCCTATAAATTCCAACTTTTTTTTTATTCATATATGTATGTATGTATATATGATTTCTTTTTGGAATTTGGAGTTTAATTTTTCAATCACTGCAAATGTTGAATTGAGAAAAACTGCATCCACTGCTTTGACATAAAAAACAGAGAGGAAATATCCATTTATATTAATTCAACCTCTTAAACCAATCTAATTATCAATTTAAACTACAAATTTTTATAATATATTTTTTTTTGGCTAAAACACATAATTGACTTATATGTTAACCTTTTGGTTGTGAATTCATTTGGACTCACAATTAGGATTTTCTTTAAAAATCGGATGCTCATAACTTTTGCTAGTTTATACATACTTGTAATGAATAGATGATTTTCAAAAGCATTACTAAAATAGTATAAATTTGATTCAATTAATTATGATAATTTAGCCATTAATTAATTCACTTATTTGCATATTCTCCTCCATATTTATTGTAATATTGTTTTTTTTTTTAAAATGAGCATATATGTTTGTTTTGTCAAAACCTTTCGAAGAAAAGGAATGCATTTCCATCACTTTTTTTTTTGTCTAAAAAAAATAAAATAAAATTGAATGATAGGCTCTCCATATATATATATATATTCTTCAATTTTGTAGTTATTCTTTGATCTGAAATCCGAAATCTATTAGTTTTACAGTAAACACAAGTTTTGCAAAAATAAATGAATATTAATCCAATATGATTTTGAGTTACAAATCAAGTCAATATGAGCATTGACTTAATAGAGAATACTTATTACATATGTTCCCTAAAGTTGTTGAAGAGATTTGATTCTATAGAGAAAATAATTGCTGCTGTGTTGTAATTAAATGATTTTTATTCATTTAAGCACTTGACAAGATTTATTAAAAATTATTCAAATTTAGTGCATACATTCATAAGTAAATAAAATTTAACCCAATTAGTTTTCAAAATTTGACATTTACACCATTGATTTTGAATTTAGTCTTCATTCAAAAACTTTTTCACATAAGACATTATATGTTATATTTAGATTCAGATGAAGCAAGATATAAGCTAAGATATGTTAATTATGTTTGATTCATATGGAGGGTGACAATAGTTTGGATAAGAAATTTTGAGTTATATACATAAAAAAATAATATTAATCAGTGTAGCCTCCATAACCCTAGTTTAGGTATATGTTTTGCCATCCCATACTCTTCCTCCTCCTCCTATTTTCCTACCTCTATTTGTTTTCTAGAGGTTATATTACAAATTTTACACTTGTGATTTGGTAAAATAGTAAAAATTATTTTGAAGTTATGGGAACTAAATTATATAAATCTTTGACCAAATTTGTAAATATATCACTTAAATTTAATTAAACTAACGTATCGTTTTAAATTATAAAATTGTTCAAAATATTTAAAAAAATATATATAGTAACATTTTACTATTTATTAGTGACATTAAAATTTATTCATGTCTATCATTAATAAATAAATAATTTTAACTTATATAAAAGTGCTATTAATGGATTTTTTTTTGTTGTCCCTACTTTAACCTTAAATGTCTAGTAGAATGGGCTCTTCCACGAGACTAATTCACGTGGGTTTAAGTTATGAGAAAGGATAAATTATTTTAAATGAGAAAAATTCTAAAATTATTCGCCATAAATATAGCAAAATATATTATAACATATTTGTAATAGATAGACACGTATAATAGATTATCTTGATTTATTACTATCTATTGTAGGATAAATTATGATATTTTGTTGTATTTTGATTAATTGAGAATCCATAACATATCTTCATTCAAAAGTTTCTATTGTAGATAAATTATTTAGAGATTTTTGTTTTTAGTTATTGATTTTTTTTTAGATCTCTATGATAATAAATTTAAATAAAAATTTTATTACTAAAATAAAGTTATAAACATTTTAAGCTATTTGCCTCGTACACATATATATTTCAACTAGTATTTCTAAAAATGATGATATAGATAGTTTATTAAAGAGATGAACTAGGCAATTAATACCATTTTTTTTTTGTTTCTTGAATGGATGTGAAATGTTGTTGACAATATCTTAAAAAGCTAAGAAATTAAAGTATAGTAAAGTAAAGTTAGATTAATGAAAAAAAGAAAGGTGGATGAGGCAGAAAAAAGGAATATATAATTTGAATATATAGAAAGAGTTTTTATTATTGGATTTGTTGACATTATTAAGTGGACCTAAGAGTGTCGGAGGTTACATTAAGGCAAGCATGTGAAGTTCTTTTCTATTTCTATAGTCTATAAATAAATGAATTATTGAGTTGGGTATTATATATCATGCCATTCTTAATTAATTATAATATAATTAATCTAATATAACAAACCATGTATAATTTAGTTTGATAATTAATGCAACTATGAAGCTGGATTTCTTTGGGTTTGTGTGTTACAGTGAATAGAAGGATATGCCTAAATTGAAGCTGGCTGAAATGCCTAAACACATGTCGCCATTAATGTCTTGACAGCTCTCTACCTCTCAACATCATTCCTTCCCCTTCTTCTTCGTTATTCTCCACTTCAAATTTGCTTTCACCACATGTTTGGAGCACTGTGTCAGTTATATATTCTAGTATGTTCGTTACGATTATCGTAGATGAAATCTAATAAAACGTGTTAATGCAATTAAAGTCTCGTATTGATTATGAGTATATGAATTAGGACAATTATCTTCATTGATACGAGACATATTAGGATAATATCAAAAACAAAGCTATAAAGGTATATAATCTAAAATTGGGACCTATGCAACTCATGAGTTCTCTGCACTTTCCCACTCAAGTGTCAATGAGTGTAGGTTCCTTGTACATTATTCAAGACAATAATTGATCAATGATTTATGAAACAATTTACACTCTATGTAAATCTACAATTCTATTTCATTTTTCTAATAGGATAACTCTTCCATTAAAATGTAGTTATATCCATTGCTTTACTCCAACCATTTGGAGAGAAATGATGAGTTTTTACATTCTTTTTATTTGTATGATAAATTTTAGGCTAAATAATTTACAATTTTATATGGTTCATTTATGTACAATTTCGTTTTCTAATATATATGTTAAAACTTTCAATAAGTGCAAAGCTTGAATTTGGATTCTTTTCTTGTTTTTAGTCACCTAATGATGTTGTAACTTTCTCTCCTTTTATTTCAATTTGTTGAAAGTGTCCGGGACAGTGACAAATTTTAGAATGTGTGTATATATTATTGCAAAAGGCTCAATAATGGCTACTTGTAAAGCCATTTCACTTTGTCCTTTATTAATTAAATGTTGGATAGACTCCAATTCAGTCTTACTATCATTTGTTAGATGATTAGCATATATCCCAAGTGATCACAGAAAATCATCGTGTTATTTGTGTTCAGGAAAATGACCTTTGTATACAGCTCCAATTATAGCCTTCTTAAGGTATCTTACCCACTTTGTATTGAGTCCACTGTACTTCTGTTTATGGATGGTTTTTTAGTTTTTAGGAGTTCATTCACTCAATGTTCAAAGAAAATCTTGGTGAAGTCTTGAAAAGATGTAAAGAGATAAATTTAGTTTAATTTTGAATGGAAGATGTCACTTCAAACGTGAAATAAGGACATTGTTGTGGGAGACGATTTTGCAAGCTGATTGAGATTATTAAGAAGATCAAACCACCACTAGATTTATAAGGTTGAAAGGTTTTCTTGAACGTAACATGCATTTCATTAGTATTTGTATATTGGTTTAGATTTTAGTTGACTTTGGGGTCTTACCACTTTTGGGCTTGAGCTATGTTAGCTATATATATGAACTAATTAAATCTTTGTGTTTGGACTTCATGGGCCAAATTGGCATTCAATTATAAGAGCTTTAATTCATAACATTATTTCATATCAGACCCAATTGCTATATGTTGATATATAATAAAACTAATGAAAAGTTCAATAAGATATAATCAGTAGTAGTGTATAAATCTCTCAAAACATATAAAACATCTAGCTAGCCTTGGAATTATTTTTGTACATGAATATGAATTTGGTTTTTGCACAAAAGGTATTACCATTAAAAGACAAAAGTTCAATTTCTCTCAAAACCCAATCATAGGCTTCATATGAGGCCAAATACTTGAATAAACATTACAAGGAAATACTCACCAATAATATAGTATAGACATATATAGTTAAAATTATATGTATATTTTAGATGAGAGATATAGTGTTAGGGGAAGAAGGTAGGGTTTTATATATATATATAATATAATATAATATATTGTATATAATGAAAGTTAAAAAAGTGAGCAGTGGATGCATTGTGCATAAAGCAAAGCAAAAAGAGATCGAGATAAAAACAAAGCGTCGGTGTGACAAAATAATATCATGTTTAAAAAGATTAAAAGTGGAAGATCCTTTTTGGTTTGGTTCGATCACTCCCAACAAAACCAAAAAGGTTGGTTTGAATTTTGGTTGTTGAATAATTTGTATAGCATCACTTCTGTCCACATCCTCAGCTGCATGCCCTATCAAGGTCGGTTCTAAATTACTCCAAAACTATCTACTCAGCTCCTCGGTTCAATTATGTTTGCTTGGCTTGTATGGCTTATATTTTATATACATTGTGTGTCTATATATGTTGTTTGTATAATATTATTATTGAATACTTAACCTATAATCTTGGATTAACAAATAAACTTTAAAAAGGAAATTTCTTTTAAATGTAATAATAATAACAACCAAATATTTGTATTTCATGTCGAAAATTTCTAAACAATTTTATGAAGTTTAAATATTCCATCAACTTTACCATTTTCTACAATTCCCTGAAAGGAATAGAAAAAAAAATTATTAAAAAAGAAAATATAAATTAAGAATAAACTATAATTATACTAAAATATAGAATTATTTTTAAATATAGAGAAAAAAAACTAAAATATAGGAAAATATTATCATAGATTTACAATCTATCTAGGATGGACCATAATATACAATTATCATCATCATAATAGACATAAATGATTATGATATGTTGGTCTATCACAAATAAATTGTGATATTTTGATATATTTAATTTTTTTAAAGAAGTTTTATCGTTAAAAGAATTTTTTCCTTAGAAAAATTCACACATATATAACCAAATATAAATTAAACTAATTGCATTTCGTGTAACAAAAAAAAAAACCCATTGAGGTGGATTTTTTTTGTTGTTTACAAAAATACCCTCTATTTTTTAATTTCGTGAACGTCTTCTTCTTCACCTTGAATTGACTGTCCTTCAATATCTTCTTCTTCTTCACATCGGCTGCACCTCGATTTTATCGCAATCGGCTCACATCAGAGGTCCTCTTCTTCACGGCCGTCAGATTTCATCAGGCGGCGTCTTCCTTCTTCATCTTCTTCACAACGATGGAGGTCAAACTACAAGAAAATGAGGGTTTCCCGATGACGTCACGGACATCGGGAAATTGCATGTCGACAAACAAACGAAAAATCGACGTCGCGTTTATCGTAGAGTCGAACTGCTCTGATACCAACTATCACGTGGTTAGGATTCTCAACTAACCAACCATGCGGCACTTGGATTAACTATGTCGTCCTCGTAGCCAAGTAAGCCTTACCAAGGGGTAGTGCGCCAAGCACTATGAATAACCTCAACAATATGGCAGCGGAAGATGATTAGTTCACCTAAGGCACTTGAATGTACAGATGGGTTGGCAAGAGAGTGAGTGAGAAGTTGAGAGAGCTCTTCTTGGAAGAGTACTTTGTATTCAAGATTGCTTCCAAGGTTAGTTGTTTCTTGTTGGTGTCACTTGTGAAGTTTTGACTCAAAATATAGCCCCCAAAATCGCGCCAATACGTGCCACAACTCCTTTAGTAAGGCAAGGAGTAGCCCCAATGTGGTCCCGAGACAACCCAAGACGGACCATGACACATGCCAACGACATTGGCATGCACCTCTCGAGGACAGCTCATAGGCCCTGCACGCATGCCACGACAAGTGCCCATGTCAGCTCATGTGTCAGCCCACCGACACAGCCCCATGGCACGCCCAGCTGCCCATTGACACAATCATAGACCCCAGGCACCAGCGCCCACCATCAGGCCCATGCGCACGGGCACATGCCCATGGCCAGGCGGCAAGCCAAGCTCCCGTGTGCACATCCCTGCGCACGGCCAAGACAGCCGCCCACGCTCGCCCAGGCATGGCACGCGCGGCCCCATGCGCGCGCAAGCCCATGCCAAACGCTACGTGCAGCACCGTGCGCGCGCAACCCACACCCGCGACAGACTGGCGCGGCCCCCAGCTCGTGACCCCGTGTCCGCCCAACATCCAGACGGCCCGAGAACCTCCCAGAAGCTTCCAGAAGGCCACAAACAAGCCCAAGAAGGCCCCGAAATGTGCTGGATGATGCTGGAATCTGCTGGAACACTCTAGAAGGCTATTATGACGGTCAGGAAGCGTCATGAAAGGTCCAGACCACTCTAGAATGTTCTAGACTTCCTTGTAATGTACTAAATGATCTTGTAACTTCTAGAAACTCCCTTGGCCGACCTTCTAAGGCCCAAGGTCGGTGGGGATGGTCTATAAATACTTGGGGAGGGCCTCATTCGTATCAAGCTTGGCAAGCCTTGCAAATTGGCATGTCCTAGCCAAGCAAGGCCACCTTGCCTCACCTAGTGTTCTTGCCCATGGCATCCCATGGCAAGAGACAATATATTTGTACCGAAATGTGTACTTATTCATTCTTGGAATGTAATGTATCATTCCCAAGAAGTATCCATCCAAGCTCCCTTATCCTTCCAACCTCTCTCGTGTCTTACAACCAACTTAATGACTTCTGATGCAACACGTTATCGTAGTGCTTGGCGCACTACCCCTTCCCAAAAGGCTTACTTGGCTACGAGGACGACATAGTCAAGTCAAGTGTCGCACGGTTGGTTAGTTGAGAATCCTAACCACGTGACATTAGTCTTTAAGTCTTAACAAGAAAACTAGTTTCTTAATTATTTTTTCTAATATACTAATATTTTGGGATTCCAAAATTAAATTGAGGAATGGCTTTGTAAAATCTTTCGCTGCCATGGGCTTTTATCCCTTCAGTGATGTACCCCGAGAGTGCATCGAGGTCGTTAAGGGTGGTCTAGGGGTAAATTTGTAAAAAAAATTAACATATATATGTTGAACCTAGGTATGTAAAATACTAATTCTTAAATCTATTTCTTTTATAGCAATGGTTCGTGCTGAACACTTAATCGATTTATTGAGCATCAAATGCTCAACGTGTGAAAGAAATTCAGGGGAGACAACCATCGACACTTCAAGAAGTACAACAACCCTGAAGAAGCACGTGCAAACCCACCACCCAGATTGGTCAATAAGGTGCCAGATTAGCACTTTCTTTGTGACCATTACATGGCTCGACAGTTTCAGGTGATTTATATCGTCTACCTTAAAAAAATCAACAATAAGTCATTTAATTTTTGTTTGGATATAACGTTATACACTTTGTTTGATTGTAGGAGCAATTAAGTGCTTGTAAGGCTGCTAGAGCGAATCAGCCTTACGACCATAGGAGTGGATCCAAGTCGTTGCTTCAGCAAATGGTCGAGCTTACTGTAGAACGCGGTCGCCCCATGGATCGTGTCGAGTTATTTCAAGAGACGTACACCAGTAGAACCGGCAAGTTCATTTCACCGACAACAAAGGACGCACATGTAAGTTCACCAAAACTTTTTTATTACTTTCTATTTGAATTCGATGATCTTTCCTAACCCTAACTTTTATTATTGTGCAAAATCAAATGTTGGAACTTCAGCCCCAGTCCTTCCCAGAGGGTTCTCAACCACTCTCCAGGGATGAGATATGCGAGACTGTTTTGGGTAGACGATGGGACTACTCAAAAGGTCTTGGTTGGAGCCTCAAACCCAAGTGCGAGAAGAGTTATGCTTCTACTTCTTCTTTCTCTTACGACCACCAGGCACACATTATGGAGGTTACCCAACTTAAGGACAACCTTGAAAACGCTAACCGCATGATTGAAGAACAAAGACTAAGAAATGAGGAGTGGGACCGACTAATGGCAAACCTTGATCGACAAATAACAGACTGTGATAGACGAATGGAAGAAACACAGTTCGAAAAATGGAAGAAAATAATGTACAACAAATGGAAGAGATGGGGAAGATGATCAAGGATATGAGTCAGCAACATAGAGAGCCGTGAACACTTGGGATATGTACTTTTCAACATTCAATTTGTTTGATTCTGCATCTGTGATATTTTAATTGTACATTTATATCATTGGTAGGTTTTGCATTTTTTTGTGCGTTTGCAACTACTGGATATCTAGAAGATAGGTCTAGTTTTTTTTTTTTTTTTTTTTTTTTTAATGTAATTGTTTTTAAACATTTTGAACATATTATTTGTACGTTTTGAACATATATATCGTACTCAATTTATTATAAATTGTAATTTCTTAATTTTTATAACTTATTGAACATTATGTTTCTTGTGAAACATGGGAAACTGAGAACAATATTCAACAATAACAACAACAAAATAATAAAATAAATAATTTAAAAAATTAAAATTAATTTTTTGTCAACACACGTTCGACGATGGTATAGGTCACTTTTCCTGACATCTTGTCCATGCGTCGAGGAAAACCTTTTCCCAATTCGACGTCAGAATTAGCTATTTTAACGTATAATAATCACGTCGGCTTTATCTACTTACCGACGTCCTCTACACGTCGGATTTCTCAGCGTCATAGATAAGGTTTTGCCGACGTGGGCCATCACAACGTCGACTAATGTTTTGCCGATGGATTTTTTTCGACGATGTTGCTAACGTCTTGATTTGCATTGACACTAGTGTGGCCGACGTGTTGTGTGTCCTTCGGCCATTCCCAGGTTTCTTATAGTGTCACTAGGTTTTCTTTTCCATTCTTCTTTTTTATTTTTCTTTGAATTCATGATATGATCATCTCTTTTTCTTCTTCTTCAGTTTGCTTATCTTTTTTTTTCTTTTTCTGCAATTTTTTTTATCATTAGGCTACCATCATATGCTATACAAGATTATTTCGAGAACTTGATTGAATTGCTTTTATGTACAGTTTGAATAGCCTAGGCTCTAGTACTCATTATGGTGTACAGTATTGTTTCAAGAATATCTTCTATGTATGTTAAAAACAAGATTTTAGACATTTGTGGAATGTCGGGGATGTGGAACATTTGAATAGCTGAATAACTCAAACTATTACACTCTAATAAAAAAAACAAATGGGTGATTGTTATCTTTATTTTCAATGAATTCAAATTAATCATGGTCGTCTATCTTGTATTCTTGTTTTTCAATGAATCGTGTACACATATAAACAGGGATAAGCATCTATTTTTATCTATATGTAATAGACATAAATAGAACTCTATCTTTGTTTTTATCCATTTTTTCATCTTCTATAATGAACCTGGGATAGACATAGATAAGCATGTATGGTGATAGAATGTTAAATTTAGGTTCTTTTTTTGCTTCAAATGAATGTTAAATGGTGATACAATGATAGAGTTCTACTGCTTTCTATCTCAAGTAGGCAAGGCAAAGTTCTATCTTCTTGTATTCTAACTTCTTCCTCTTCTTCTTCTTGTTCTTCTTCTATTTCAGCTTTTACATCTTCTTGAACTTCAACTTCTTTTGTCTGCAAGACTATAATGGAAGGTGAGAATTTTTAAGACTTGTATATTAGTTTGAAAAGAAAAAAAAAAGTGATAGAGAACTATCATTTTTTATTCTAGATCGACAGTTATAGACTACTATCTCTGTATGTCCTAAATATATAAAAATAGAGGACTATCATCGTCTATCCTAGTGATAGATATATATACCTTGAAAAACATTCAAACCTCAACCAACAATTGTATTTTCGGTGTTTTTAAATTTGTGGTTCCAATTGTTTCCAAATCATCTTCCTCTTTAACTTTATCTATCTACAAGCATATAATGAAAAGTAAGAACTTTAAAAACTTGATACACAATTGTGATAGTTTGAGACAAGAAAGTGTTGAACTCCTATATCACTATCTATCTCAGATAGACAAAGATAGATCTGCAATTTATATAATCAGGGGTTGAGAATCACAAAAATTATGTGAACTAGGATATTTTTAGTATTTCACACCATTAAACGTTGACGACTTTTTTCTTTTTAAAAAATGTTCTAGTGAAAATATTCTCTATATTTAAAAAGACTCATTTTCGTTAAAAATATATATATATATATATAAAGTAAAAGAGATTGAGAGCCCATGCAAGCATGACCCACTTATTAAATTTTCCAGCTGCATGCATCCCTTGTCTTTGTAACAAAGTCTTCAACATGGCTGACCAAAATAAATAATACATACTATTATTTTTTTTTTATACTGTAAATGATTTATTGAATTATTAAATTTTTATTACTTCAACCTCACATAATTCTTAAAAAGCTTATTTTTCTCAAACACCAAAATTTCCCTCAATAATTTCAAACACCTTTTTCAGTTTTATATTCCTCTTTTTTGTTTTTGTTTTTCCCTCTCTTTTTCTTCTTCAATCATTATGGGTTATCTCTTCTTTATATTTTCTCTCTTTTCACCTTTCAACCACTCTACGTCTTATTTTCCTCTGCTCACAATCGATTAATTTAATATATGTTATTTTCTTCTTAACTTTCTTATATGTATTTATTAGAAAACCTTACCTTTATTGTCTGGATAAATAGATAGATAGATAGATATATTCCTTCCAATTTATTCACACTTAATAACATCAAGGGTGTATTGGTAACAATTTTATTTTAAATTTAGGAAGAAATTGAAAAGAAAAGAAAATATATACTTGATCTTCGAAACATTGCTTGAACGTCTCCTTATTTGGTAGCCTCAACATTTAAGTGAGTTGAGGCTCGAAGATGAAGCCCAAATGAAATTTGGTCCAAGCTCTTTTAAACACTAAGTCAGTCCCAACCAACAACGTAGCAAAACAATTGGGTTGGGATGTACATAATCCTCCAATCCTTTGTATGGGTTTAGAGAGGCCGGCTGCTGGATGCCTTTATTTAGACTGTGCTGTTGGGCCAACCAAACAGCTCCCACACCACACAAACTCAAACCCAATATGAAAAATAGGGACAAACACAAAAAGGGCCCTACCGGGTTCGAACCGGTGACCTCTTGATCTGCAGTCAAATGCTCTACCACTGAGCTAAGGACCCATTTGTGACATCTTATTCTAAAATACACATATAGTCTTTTTAATATTTACTTCTGCTTATTGCTGGTGATACCATTTCCCTATCTGGTGGCAATGCCTTTGCTGCTGCCACTTTTCGTTTGATCTTAACACTCTGGACAGTACAAATATGAAATTAAAGTTTGTATTTATGATGTTAGTACAAGTATGTGCACCAATTTAGCATCAACTACGATACTGTTATGTGATTCTATATGGAACTTGTATGTAAATCTCAAACATGATTCACTCACTCAATTTAAAAAGACATATAACATACATTCGTCTAAACAACACATGACACGATTAGCATGGAAAGGCACATGATATGTATATATAATAGTGTCCTAGAATTATACATGAGATAAGAAAATTCTCCTGGGAATTAAGGCACATGATAAAAAGAATGCTCCATAGTGGCACATAACACAGTTTTCATGATCATATTTAGCCAACTTTGCAGTGAGGTTACTTATTAAATATTTTGTACACTCAAACGTTTCTTTAACATGTTTTCTATGTAAAACCAAAGAAAAATAATAGGTTTATGACAACAAGAGATCCCAGATGGAGTCATGGGACCGATGTACACGTTAGATTTTATATTTTATTATGGTTTATTTCTAAAAGACACTCTAATATAGTTAGTTTGATCTAAATCTTGTTATATTTACAAGTTCTTTTGTTATGCGCTATATTTGTTAAAATTTTGAGTTTGTTGATTGCTATAAGTGTCTAAATATGTCTATAAAAAATATTAATTGATCTACTAGATAGAAAATTAAATTTAGTAACTCTAAAAGTTTGAATTAATTGATATTTAGTAGATTTGAGATCAATAACCAAGAACATTGCATTTGTAATTTTAAAAGTTGAAGACTAAATCGATACAATTCTAAAAGCTAAAAATCAAATAGATAGTTAAACTTCAAAGTTTGAAGCTAACTAAAGTAATTCTTAAAATGACAAAATGATTTAGAATAATTAATATGTATTTAATGTTCAAATATAAGTCAAATTAGGAAACAACCCCTAGATGTTAATTTAAAATCTGTTCACAATGTCTAATTTTCAAAACTATTTTACAAATACAAATACCTAAAGATCTAAATTTTGAATCTCCAAATCTTTTTTTCTAACTATAAGAGTGTGTTACTCAATATAATATATTAGAAGGGAGTATAAGCATTTGAAGAGCACCTAATATGTTTAAATAGCTTGCATAAGCGCTTTGGACAAAGACAAACACACGGTAGGTAGCATAAGCTCTTTCCTGTGACAATTAGTGTCCTCTTATATACACATACACATGTGATGTTTTCTTGTCCTCTTTTTGCTTTTCAAATATCATTTTCTATGAATTACCTTAACAACTAAATGGTGCAATATTTTACCCTTTAAAAACAGTAAAAAGATACACATAAATTAACACTATATATATTCATGTGGGTAATATAAATGTAAAAAGAGGGTGAACGGTTCACATTTGAAAAGGAACCTTTTTGATTAAATAGGGTTGAGTTGGAGTCTTGCAATAAAGCAATATGATTAAATTAAAAGGGAAAAATGGACAATAGAAATGAAGGTATGCTAAATGAATAATAATAATAATGTGCAATATGAAAGGAGATGGGGATAATGGAAGCAACACCAACACCAACACCAACACCCTCTCTATTTATATGGCCCCTCATTAGTACATCAACTTGGAACAAAATTAGACTTAATCATTTCAGAAAATAATGGAGTATCAAATATAATCTAACATAAAATAACATATGCAAATCCACAAAAATATATGTGTGTGCATTATATATATACTTCCACTACCACCATTTTAGTATTGATGTCAACGTAGATCTATATGAACATATATTTAAATTAAATATTAAAAATATTGTGCTAAATTTAATTTTATAAATACTGTACCATAAAAATCGTAGATATAAATGTCAAACAAATATGAATATGTATTAATTTAGTTGGATGCATTTTAAAAATAGAAAAGCTGCCATTTATTTTTCCAATTTAGTGTAAATGTAAAATGAAATTTAATTTCAAACAAATATGGATATGTATTAACTTTCAAAATAGAATCCATTCGAAAAAATAGAGAATATTCATAACACCATCTCCAAGATTAAGTAGAAGATTTCAAATTTACTTTTACACATCAATCTAAGCTTGTTATTAGTGACCAATTAATGGAGGATAGTCAACACATAGGTATTGAAGAGGCTCTAGAAAAAGTAGAGGAGGCGATATTGGTCAAATTCATACATAGATAATAAAAAATGGGAAAGAGGTTGGTAATGTTGTAGGTCTTACTGTATATGTAAAATTAAATGGTGTAATATTATTTAATGTTAAGGAGTTGAGATAATTTGGATGTGGGCTTGGAGGGTAAAAAAATAGAAGAATTGATGAGATAGAAAAAAATGGATGTATACGGAAAATGATGGGAGGGATAGGTCGGTGGGTGTGGTGACTGAGTCGGACGATGGTTTGTTAGGTTGGAAAGACGGCAGGAGACGCCGTGACATTATCTAACTAACCGCCACCACTTCCTAACCCAAAATCCAAACTTAGGAACCACAGAACCCAAAAAAGTAAAACATGGCTGCCGCTACATATAAATTTATATCACACGCGCATTGATGGGTCAACTTCAACACGCATCCGCTTTAATTTGTTGACCAAAATTAATTAATTAAAATCTCCCAAACTCTTCTTCTTTTATTTACTCTCTCGTTCTCTGTTTTCTCTTGTGTCATACAAATGGTTGTAAATGCAACTCTACCCCACATTTCCCTCATCTAACCCCACTTCACTTTTCTTATTTCTTCACTCTTTTCTTTTTACCTCACAAGTCTCCACCCTCGGGTTTAAGCATTAGGCCAAATTTATGATCTCTAACCACTATCATAAAATAAGTCTATGTACCTTAAAAAAAAAAGAAAACGTTTTTAGCTTAAATGTGATAACTTCATGTAAATTTTCTTCTATATTCTCTAATTTGAAGGTGGAAAAAAAACTGAGTAATTAAAAGTTGTTATGTAATAGCCATAATTATTTTATAATTGAATTTTCATATAATAATTTTTTTCTCGATTTTGGAGCTGTTTTTGCTTTAATTGTTGTGCAATGTGTCTACGTTATTCTTCTACTCATTTCATGCAGTAGAAACTAGGGTTTTTTTTTTTTTTTTTGAATTAGCTAATTATTAGTTCTAAAATACTAATTTAATCAGTAAAAATATACTAAATTATTCTCATCACAATTTTAATCATCATAGGGTTCAATTATTTTATCGCCTTCCTTAGTTTCTAGTCCTTACACTAACTACAATGCTATACATACATATATTTTATTTATATATTTATATATACAGTACTTAACTTAGCAATAGGATAGAACGTACGTTGTTGATAATTGTAGTGTGTACGAGAAGAAATAATATGGATGTAGGGTTGTCTTTAAATTAATAAATTGAAGAGAGAGTAGAGAGTAGAAGACATGTGTGTTTGGATACATTATATATTAAATATATACTTTCTTCTATTCATTGGGAAACACAATCTATACATCATTTTCCTTCTAGAAAACGTTATCTACTGTGTCATAATCTAAACCCAACAAACATTACCAAAAAAACCTTATTTAATTTGTTTAGGATGAGTCTAGGGAGGAATATCTATTATTTTGACTAATAATATATATATATATATATATATATACACACACACACACGTACGTTATCATTTTAAGTTCTCTAGAGAAGAAAAATAGGGATCAGAAATTTCAATCTTCCCAACAGTACCAAAAAAAATTGGGTAGAGAAATTAAATTGCTAAGTTTGGTAATTTTATTAAATTCTTTTGGTGTAAAAAAAGGAAATATGTGATTAAACGTGACTTAAAACTATACATAATCATTGAAAAAAAATACAATGAACAAATAAGGTTAAAGAAGTAGGTGACATACACATATACATGTTGGATGTACAAATAAAGTATTTATTTGAAATATAAAAAATGTGTACAGAATTATATACAGAAGTATTTATTTGAGGTAACTTTTCATGAGGACTAATTAAGAAAGTGGAGTGTGGAGTTATTAGATTGTTGGCAATCGGGAAAAGTCAATCATTAAACTTTAGCACACAAGAACCAAGAGATTGAATACCAAATTGGAAAAATGATTATTACCAACAAAAGATTAAAACACTCGCAAGTTTGATGATAAACTAATAATTTTTAATTCATTTTTAAAAAGAAGGAAGTTTGATGGCAAACTAAAACATTTACATTTCTAACATGCGAAATTAAAGCAAAGCTAGCAAAGGAAAATGTGCTCAACAAAGGGATTAAAAATAACACTCAAATTTTATTTATCAAAACTTCTCTCTATAGATATAAATTAGAATTTGTTGATTTAAAAGACCGAAACAACATCGGGAGAGATGCTCTTAGCCTCATAGAAGGTTGAGACTCCCTTCTCAATATGTGTAAGACCTAAATTTTAGGTACCTTAGATTTTTCCAAGAGCTTGAAAGAATTTGTTTTGAACAAATTTAAGACAATGAAGTAGGCTTGAGAAGTGTTTTGTGATGGATGAAAAGAAGGAAAATCATGTTGTTGAAGTTTAAGAATTTAAGATATTACAAAGAAGGAAAATTTTTGGTTAAGTGTCAAAGAATAGCACTTTAGGCATTTTGGGTTGGCTTGGCGAAATAGTTATAGAGGTTAGAAAGGGTTTTTGAGTGTTTTAGGTTGGCGAGAAAGAAGGATCATAGAGGTTGGGCGTTTTAGCTAACTTCAGAAAGGAATTTCTTACAACTCACTTGGGCATTTTCATTCAAGTTGGTCTTAAAAGTTCAGAAATTGACTCTAGTTGATTGAAGAAGGCGGCTGGATGTTTTGGATATGAGAAGTTTGGCGTTTTGGATAAGAGAAGGTGAGAATGTTAGTTCGTAGGTGAATCTGAGTAAGGTGCACTCCCAGACGGCTAGAGAACGCATAGTTTGGGTTTTTTCTTTGAAATTTTGAAATTCGTAAGCTAACTCATTTTAGAGCAGCTTTATAGAAGGAAGTTTTGTCAAAGAAGTTACAGATTTTAAGTTATAACTTTCTAAGTCGGGTTATGTAGTCTAGGCGAGATAGTCTTGGAAGCTAGCTATGTGTTTTGGACAACTATGTGGCATGTTTAAGGCAATCAGTTTAAGGATTTAGTGAAGTATCAAAGTCTTGTTAGCATGCATTTTGAGGTGTGAAAGTAAGTAGGAGGTGTCTTCATAAGGTTTAAGGTGGCTTTAAGCAAGGATGAGGTGTCAACATAACTAGGTTACTTCAGATTCACTTTTCTCACAGTCCACTAGTGCATTTTGAATAAAATTACTCTCAAAAGTGTCTATTTTGAGTCTATTTTCTACATTAGGGCTGCTGGTTTAATTTGAGAAAGGGAAAGCTGAGTTTGAGCTAAAAGAAGAGAGGAAGGTCATTATCGGGTAAGAACTAGACAGTCTTTACTCTAAGGAGATTACAGGAGGAATTTGATGGAATATTTTGCTGAAATTTGGAGGTAGTAATATTATGACATTTTGCAACAACTTTATAGAAGAAAATATTTTTATTTGAGTTATGAATTTTAAATTATCAAGCTCTGAAGTAAAAGAAAGGTTATGTCCGAAAATGAGTTTCTGGGCAATAGAGGTTGTTGTGTGTGGCGTGTTGAATTAGAGAGGTTTTGGACAAGAAGAAATCGGACAAGTATATCAGCCAAGGGTTTGATCTGCGATCTGTGAGTGAAAAATGAGTTTACTAATGTTATTTCAACTTATGATTTATGAGTACTAAAATGATTTCTAAATAACGATTCTAAATATGCTTACATGCTATTATTTTAGTATGCTTTGAAATAATTATAGAGTTATGTTAAGTCTTGTTTTTATTTAGTAGCTTGTTCTTGAAAAGTGTTGAAGCATGTATTTAGAAAATGTACCAAAGCATGGGTTTAGAAACGTTTTATCAAAGCATATATTTGTTGAAAAGATTTGTAAATATTGATTTATGAAAAGCATGAGTTTAATAGAATGGTTTTAAAGAGAAAACCCATGGTACTCTATATACCGAGTTCTTGATGGTCAATGTGCACAGTCAGGGGTATAGGGCTATGCTGACCACTTAGCCGCTACCACAGAGTTCAAGCAGGAATAGTATGACAAAAGGTGTTCTACTATCTTGACTGAGTTTATTATGAATAGTATGACCAAAGGTGCGCTCTGCTATTCGATCGAGGTTTAGTTGAATAGTATGACCGAAGGGGCTATGCCATCTTGCGTTTATTTTTTCCTTTGTATAGAGTATTAAATGAGTATTTGAATGTTAGAAAGTGTTTAGTTTAAAGAGATTTCTTAAGATTTTATGTTATTTTTATATGATTTGATATGTTATCTTGTTCTGCTGAATCGATTTGCGAAGTGATGTTTATGAAAAGGTATTGCAAAAGGTTTTCATAAAACTTCACTAAGTCTTTTACACTTATTCTTTCAAAATTTATCTTCAAGAACTTAGGCGTTGAGGTCAAGAGGAAAGGAAGTTTGGGCTTGCTAGGCGAGAAGCTGCCACGCGTTTTAAGTGTTGTTGTATTTTGGTTGAGTGTTGTAAGTATATTGTTGTATTAAACGCCTTGTTGATAATAAAAGTTTAAAGTTTATTTTATCTATTATGCGTTAGGTTCAATTGCCTAAAGTACTCTTGCTAAGTGTTTGGCGATTAAGTGAAGTTAAGGAAGTTAAGACGAGTGTCTTTGGCATTTAACTACCTTAAAGATTGTTCAAGTTGCACCGCGTCTCGTGAGATAGGCAAGCAGGTGCTCAAGGCGGGGTACGATAATATGTTAATCAACATATATGTACAGTTAGGAGTAAACCTCTAACTTTACAATAACACGATCTTTTATGACTCTTCAAAGATAGGCATACTCGTGAAAAATTCTCACAAGATCAAAAGAAAAAGATGAAGAAATGGAAGCCTTCCTTTGTTAAACTTAATTTATATGGTCCTTTGAAATATGTTTATGTAATATCTAACTTGGCGGCACGCCTACATGTACTCTCTCTTCTCCTCACACGTCATTCCTCCGACTTTGACTTCCTCTTCTTCAACCATATTAATATTAATCAATCAAATTTCCAATCTTTCTAGATCCTTTATGCAACTTTATGTCACACACATTCTTCTTTAAATAACAACCTAATTTCAATGCCTTTTAACAAAACTTTATGATACATCTCAACTCATCATGCTACTACCTATGAACATAATGTTCAAAGACAAAAAAGAAAATAAAAAGGTTTAATCTAAAACAATTAGAAAAAGGTATAGTTTGACGGGTTCTTATTAACTTATATATCTTGTACTTCCCCTAATTGTCCTCAAAACGGAAAAAACATAATTTACGTCTTTTAACACCTTATTAACTTGTCTAATTTTCTCTTTACTTTCTAAAAAGTCAATGTGTAGGTTTTTAGTACCATTTGTAATAAGTAATTAATTGGGGCATTCAATTCTCTATATAACATGTCTGATATTTAATATAGATTTAAATATCCTTATTTTATTTGACTTTTTTACTAAAAGAACATCTTTTTAATTTGTTCAATTTATTGCTTACACACCACCAATGTTACACCATTTAAGATTTACATTATAGTCCAATTTGTGATAGATTTAGGCATTCGGTGAACATGGGAAGTATAGGAATGCGATAAAGCAAGTTAGTGCTTTTTGAGCTACTTTTGCTTGTTTTCACACAATCACACCCCCATTCCAATGTACTTTGTTATTTGGCTAAACTACATAATGAAACAATAAGACTACAAGTACCATGTGTTAAATTTGCTATATTAATACTAATAGGATTCTTAACAAATATATTTAGAAAATGGTTGGGTTAATAACTTCATAAATGGATATTAAATAACTTAGCTTTAGCAACTTCAATCATGTTTATGGTTGAAATTTGTAACTTTATAAATAAACTTCACATTTCTTTCTCTTTCCCTCTCTTTGTTTTAAAGTAAACAACTTTATAGTTTTTACTACAAACACAAATACAATAATACTCAATACTCCAAATACAATTTCAAACGTACCACTAAGAAAATCGCAATTGATATCCAATAATAATAATAGAAAATCATATCACGAAAATAAACCCAATTTGAAATTTGAAGGGCAAAATAGTAATTAGATGCAAAGATATAAAAAAAAATTATCATTATTTCCATGTGTCGAAAAAGAAGAAATTGATTTTATTGAGAGAGAGAAGCAGAAACAAGAAAAGAAAATGAAAAAATTTAACTTTTAGAAAACAAAAAGATTAGATCACATAATAGTATTATATAATAAAATGTAGGTTGTAGTCAATAATGCCTTTCCATAGTATATTCAAATCACAAAAAAAAAAAAAAAAAAAAAAAAAAGGAAAAAAAAGTTGATAAATGTGAATATACAAATAGAAAATAAAAGATGAAAATTTAAAAATGAAAAACGGTTGGGTTCCATCAAGTTTCCAAGCACTTTCCACCTCCAAATTCTTAAGTCTCATCCTGACTGGTCAATCTCCCTTTTCTCCTTCTTCTTCCTCCTCCATTCTCATTTCTCTCTATTTATATCTTTACATATATATAATCCTCCATTCCCATTTCATCTTTATTTATAATCTTCTTCTTCTTCTACCCACATTCTCAATTCTCTCTGTTCCTCACCTAATTATGAGACCCCACGAACCTTATTCCGGCAATAATTCCGACGCCGAGAGCGTCAGTAGCGTCAGAAGGGGTGACCGGAGAGCTTTCAGCGGTCCAATTTCTTCTTCCACTACCAAGCCAAGGAAGAATGCTAAATTCGACCTCTCTTCTTCTTCTTCCTCCCTCAAAGCCGCCGATGACGACGACACCTATGTTGAAATCACCCTTGATATCCGTGACGACTCTGTCGCCGTTCATAGCGTTCATACCGCCGGTGCCGGTCAGGATCCCAACTCTCTTGAAGACCCTGAACTTTCCCTTCTCGCTAAAAGAACTCTCGAGAAGAAATCGTCCTCTTTCCGTGCCTCTGTTCTTCGTTCCACTTCTTCCCGTATCAAACAGGTCTCTCAAGAGCTTAAACGCTTCACGTCACTTAACCGCCGCACCTCCACTCGCCGATTCGACCGGACTAAATCTGCTGCCACCCATGCTCTCAAGGGAATGAAGTTTATTACTGCCAAAACCGGCGGTGGTGGATCCTCCGCCGGTTGGGCACCGGTTGAGAAGCGGTTCGATGAACTCACCGCCTCTACCAACGGACTCCTCCCTTCTTCCTTGTTTGGACAGTGCATTGGTGAGTTAATCGTTAATTCATTCCTAAAATTGAAGCTGTAGATTTTACTCTGTTTCTAATATTTGGTTCCTTTCCATTTTAGGAATGAACAAAGAATCGAAAGATTTCGCCGGTGAGCTTTTCCGTGCACTTGCTCGTAGGCGTAACATTACTGGTGATTCCATCAATAAAGCTCAACTTAAAGAGTTCTGGGATCAGATCTCCGATGACAGCTTCGATTCCAGGCTACAAACTTTCTTTGACATGTAACCCATCTTCCCAAAAATACTCAATAAAATCTTTCTTTCCCAGATTTCGAAAACTAAAATCTTCAATTGAATTTGAAATTTCAGGGTTGATACGGATGCAGATGGAAGAATCACAGAAGAAGAAGTCGAAGAGGTACATATTTATCTACCAACCTCCATTGTGATGACTTCAAATTTCATTCATTAACCCTGTTTAAATTTACTCTTTGTAGATTATTAGTATGAGTGCTTCAGCTAACCAACTTTCCACAATTCAAAAACAAGCAAAAGAATACGCTGCCTTGATCATGGAAGAACTCGACCCTGGAAATGCTGGGTACATCATGGTAAGTGAAATTCAACTTAAAAGAATTAGAGAAAACAAATCTTGAGACACTCTAACTCTTATTTTCCTCCGCTTCAGATACAAAATCTGGAAACTCTGTTACTACAAGCTCCAAATCAATCAGTAAGAGTGAGTGACAGCCGAGTTCTAAGTCAATTACTAAGCCAAAAACTGAAACCAACAAACGAAACCAACCCCATCATAAGAACATACGACAAGTTCCTGTACTTTGTCGAAGACAATTGGCAGAGGATTTGGGTTTTATTGCTCTGGCTCGGCATCTGCGCGGGTCTCTTCGCTTACAAATTCATCCAATACCGTAACAGAGCAGTGTTCAACGTCATGGGTTACTGTGTTTCAATCGCTAAAGGAGGAGCAGAAACTCTAAAATTCAACATGGCTCTAATTTTACTCCCTGTTTGTCGTAACACCATCACGTGGCTTCGTAACAAAACTAAACTGGGCGTCATCGTACCTTTCGATGACAATCTGAATTTCCATAAAGTTATAGCAGTTGGAATTTCTGTTGGAGTGGGATTACACGCAATTGCTCATTTGGCTTGCGATTTCCCTCGGCTTCTTCACGCAACAGAGGAAGAATATGAACCAATGAAGCGATTCTTTGGAGAGGAACAGCCTGATAATTATTGGTGGTTTGTTAAAGGAGTGGAAGGTGTTACAGGGATTATAATGGTTGTATTAATGGCCATTGCTTTTACATTAGCCACACCATGGTTTAGAAGAAACAAACTCAAAGTACCCAAACCCTTCAAGAAACTCACTGGCTTTAATGCCTTTTGGTACTCCCACCATCTCTTCGTAGCCGTCTACACCCTCCTCGTCGTCCACGGTATCTACCTCTACCTAACCAAGGAATGGTATAAGAAAACGGTAAGCAAGCACTCCAACACTTAATTACAACCACTTAAATAATTGTATGTTAGTTTCTAACATGTCTCTGAACTCTGTCACAGACGTGGATGTATTTGGCGGTACCAGTATTACTTTACGGGTGTGAGAGATTGATAAGAGCATTCAGATCAGGGATCAAGCCAGTGAAGATTCTTAAGGTGAGTTACATTTAGTTGAATGATGATATGATAATATAAATGTTTGTTTGGGAATTTGAAGTACTAATAGTGAATTTGCTTGAATGAAGGTGGCCGTTTATCCTGGAAACGTTCTGGCATTGCACATGTCTAAGCCACATGGGTTCAAATACAAGAGTGGGCAGTACATGTTTGTTAACTGCAGAGATGTTTCCCCATTCGAGTGGTAAGTTCTTTTTTTCTTTGATATTTTATGATAGAAAACTAGAAATGTAAACGAAGAAAGTATATGAATTTTAATGGGTTTTTTTTTTCTTTTTTAATGAAATACAGGCATCCATTTTCAATTACTTCAGCTCCAGAAGATAATTATTTGAGTGTTCATATTCGAACACTTGGTGATTGGACAAGGAAACTTAAGGATGTATTCTCAGAGGTTTGTCAGCCTCCTCAAGCTGGTAAAAGTGGACTTCTTAGAGCTGAATTTTTGCAAGGAGGAGCTCCTAATCCCAAGTAAGTGATTAAGTATATGATCAAGATAAGGTTTAGTATTGAAAATATCAAAGAGTTACATACTATATTACAAAAAAATAGAAGCTGTTTTGTTTTATTGTATTATTGGCTTTTGGTCCATCACATCATAGTGCGGTTGCATTATTGATCTCCAAGAATTCGTCCAAAACCACACCCTTTGAGAAACTATTAAAGAATAATTTTTTCTTACATGGTATTATGATAAGATCATGGGAAATGTTGATTTTTTTTCTCTCTTTGGGTATGGTTTAGCACGTCACCATGGTTATTGATTTGTTTGTGTACGGCGTTTTTATTCATTCATTGATCACTTATTTAACATAAACTAACTATATGTAAATTGTTATGTGTACAGGTTTCCAAAGATATTGATTGACGGTCCATATGGGGCACCAGCACAAGACTACAAAAAATACGACGTGGTATTACTAGTGGGGTTGGGAATTGGGGCGACACCGATGGTGAGTATAGTAAAAGACATAATCGACAACATAGAGGAGAAAGAATCAGAAGCAAATGCAGTAGAAAATGGGCAAGGGCATAGCAGTCGAGGAGGAAGCAAGCACGGAAAAGGATTCCGAACAAAAAAGGCATACTTTTACTGGGTGACAAGAGAGCAAGGGTCATTCGAATGGTTTAAAGGGATAATGAACGAGGTAGCAGAAATGGACGAGAGAGGGGTAATCGAGCTGCACAACTACTGCACGAGCGTGTATGAAGAAGGTGACGCTAGGTCCGCATTAATAACAATGCTTCAATCATTACACCATGCTAAGAACGGAGTGGATGTGGTATCAGGGACCAGAGTAAAGTCACATTTTGCTAAGCCAAATTGGAGGCAAGTTTATAAAAAGATTACCCTTCATCATCCAGATACAAAAGTTGGTGTGTTTTACTGTGGAACACCAGTACTTACAAAGGAGCTTAGTCAATTAGCATCTGATTTCACTCGTAAAACATCAACTAAGTTTGAGTTTCACAAAGAGAATTTCTAGTTGGGGGTATTAAATTAGTTTTGAGTATGTAATTGTTAAAATGTTATTAGTTTTTATTTGGTTAGTGTTCTTAGAAGTGGGATGGGGAAAGGTCAATGGTTTTGGTGATGATTGACACATACCGCACTAATTCTATAACCAACCAACCATCCAATTCCACGCCCATTACCGCAGCCGCCGCGTTTTGGCCAAAATTCTTTTCTTTTTTCTTCTTCTTCTTTCTTTCTTCATTGTAATTTGTATCTTTGATTTTTGTTATGTAGATTCATATTTTTTGCCAACTATATATACATAAAAGCTTACCGTAAACATGATGTGTAATTTGGATCCTAAGTCCTTTCTTTTTTTATTTTGCCTCTTCCTCTTCTTTTACTTGATTATGATATTGTTTGGACGTTGAAATTATGATATTATTTGGATGTTGATTATGATATTGTTGACTTTCATTCTATTTTTAGTTTTAAATATCTAAATCCAGTGGACCTGTTTTTAATCAATGTTTAAGTTAGGTTATTTTAATCAAATTTGTTTACTACTGCTAATAATAGTTGTTTTTATGTAGAGAAGGATATAAGATAAAATTTAAAGATAAAAAGATTAATATAGGTTAGTTTTGATATGAGAATTTTAATAGTAATGATTAAGCTTTAAATTTTTTTAAAAATACATCTATTAAAAAGTAGATATCTAAGTGTATATAAACTAAAATGAAATGATGTGTAAAGTATATATACTGACAATAATAACTAATATTTCTCTTTTTGTTTTTGTTATTATTATTATTTTGAAGGAGGTATTGAATTATTAAAAAAAAAAGATGTCACAATTTGAGGTTAAGACACAAACAAACATTACAAAAACAGAGAATGAAACAAATACAGAAGTCAGCCAACAAATAGAAAAAAATAACATTTGAGACCTCACAAGAGAAGCTCCAATGCCACCATACACATATTATTCTCACACCAAATACGATAAGTAATTAAATAACTATCAACTAAACGTTCAATTTAAGTCTATCGTACGTGTTTTGTTTTTTTTGTTATTTATAAATTGTAATAAGCGTAACTAAGTTTTAGTGTAGACCAATTTCAGCCAATAGCATTTAGGTTTAAGAAATTCTTACAACTTTAATATTTAAAATAGATGGTTAGATATATAGAGATATGTTTAATATTTATTGTTATAGAATACATTTATGCATGCCTTCAAGGGAGAAAAAAAAAATAATCTCCAACGTATAATATTATATATATAGTATTTGAAATTATATGGTTGTTGATGACCGGCAGTAGACTTATAATTTTGCATTAAAAAAGACGGAAAGAGTTACTTAATTTAAACAACAACCCATTCAAGTGTTGTCATCTATGACACACACCATCTCTAAACATAATATAATACTTGAATTAAGTTATTAATTATTATAATATATATGTAGGACGAGAGAAAATCGAATTTTCAAATTCAAATTTTGATATGGCACAAACTTTCTGTAATGTTATATGTTAAACTTTTGATTGAAAGTAATTAAATCTTGGTATAAGGTATATTTGAAATTGTGAAAAGTGTGAATACAATATTGAAGGGTAATTAATTAAGATAAACCCGTGCATGATTAATAATAATTTCAAATTTGTCGTATTAAAAGCAGTGTGGCCACATGGGAATATGCATTAATGACTCCCTTAAAATTCAAAGGGCTCATCTTTTAAGTATAATATATAATATATTATTACAATTAAAAACCAAAATTTATTTGTTCGAATATGAAGTTTTGTTATTTTCAATAATTTCTAAAAGAAATAACTATCAAACAAAATTTTTGTTATATTTATAAGTTTGTTTGTGAAATTAATTATTTATTTTTGTAGGAAAAGAAAAAAAAAGAAGTAGCGTTTGAAGAATGATGGGAAATGTTTTGACATTGTGGAAATCAATTTTGAGAGAGAGAGAGACCGAATAAAAAAGGTGCAGATTTTAGGGTTTTTAAGATTGAAGTTTCCCTCTTTCATTCCTATATTTTTGTTGTATTAAAAAGAAAAATAATGTTGTTATTATTGTTCAAATTAGAGTCAAGTGACTAAATGTTTTTCTTTTTCATTATTATTAATCACAAATCACAATCATAATATATTAATTTTGACTAAATTAAAACACTTCAGATTCAAATCTTGGGTTAATTAATTAAAAAATAGTTTTAATTAAAAAAATGCTTTCAAATAAGTGTCTAATTAACACTCTTAAAAAATGTATTGAATTAATTAAACTACAAAATAGGAAGGGATTTAGGCACATTCGTTTGTTGTATATATAATAATAATAATAATAGTTATTTAAAGTGTGTTTAAAATACACACTTGTATAGGCTTAACATGACTTTCAATTTGATCCTACTGTGTCTTGCTTTCTTTGGCTTTTTATACCAATACTTAAATCTAAAATTTTGAAAAATATCTCTTATAAAATGTCAAACATATCATTTTAGTTGATGCAGTTTGAAATTTGTATGATTTTAGTTCTTAATTATATAATTATACTTTCAAATGTTCAATGATAGCTCCCTTATTTTTAATAAATCTTAAATTTAGTCTATCAAAGTTAATTTTTATTAATTATATTATATTTTGTCATGCAAAGAAATGTAATATAATTTTAATATTTATAGTGAAAATTTTAAAAAGTAAAAGTAATGAAAAAATCTTTAAAAAGAAACTAGTAGTAGAGACTAAATAAATTAAAATATTTTAAAGTTAATGGATCAAAACTAAAAAGGCTTTGAAGCATAGAACCAAAATGATATTTAGGAGATAGTAAGTTGGTGAAGTGATCACTTTTTATTTCATTTATTATTAGATAATAATGAACCACAAATCATATAAATATAAGATATATTTTAAAAAAAAATCTAAAAGTTGAATTAAGCATTGCAGTGTAATTAAAAAATATTTTCTATGTGTTGTTATCCTTCTTTACAAGTCTTAATAGTAATTAGTTTTTCAAAAAAAACATATTTATAAAAGAAGATAAATAAAAAGATTTCTTGGAGCACCATAACTTTAGGATATATAGGAGATCAAATCCATACTTAAGTTCCTAATCTTACTTTGACAAAACAATCATACACCTAGCAGTGTTTAAGAAATAGAGAAGTTAAGAGTCGAGAGATAGTAGTAGAAACGTCACTCTTCTATGATATTTTTATAAAAAAAATCAATAGTTCATATGGTGTGAGTGATGTAATGTGATAGCTACTCAACATAAACCCTTCCTCGTTAAAAAAGTTGTAATCATATGTCCTAACAATGTCAAAAGAAAAACGAGAAAGAATATCAAAAACCTCATCAAGGGTACGGATCAGTGTGAGATAATGCCTATAGCAATATGTGAGAGAGAGGCCAAAAGCTGTATCCAAATAGGTTTAGGTGTGGGGGCAAATAATACCCAATGAATTCACATCACATTCATTCATCATATTGATATGGATCTCTTCACTTTCAGGATCACAAAACCATTTTAATATCTATATATATAAAAGTTAGGGCTACAAGCACTTTGGATGAATAATTTTGCAATATTGGCTAACACTACCCACCACTCCCTTCTTCTTAGTTTGTTCTCTTCAACTTTTCATTATTTTTATTGAATTCTTATCCTTATCTATCTTTTTTCATTCATAAAAATTTCTTCAAAATCCATCCTTCATTCAAACTTTAATTATAATGATAACGTTCTAAAGTATTTTAATAATATTGTAATGATTACTTACTACACCACATTGAAGTTGGATATCACTGTGTTTTAGAAAATTATTAAACTCTTTAATATCACATTTACCATTCTGTTTATAGAGATTAGTTTCAACTTCATCTTAAAACACTAGCATGACATATAATATCTTAAGATTTTAACTTTGTTGATATGAAAAAAAGAATTAGATAAATAAAACCAAGTAGCCACGTTAAAAATAAGAAGTTGAAAACCTTATCAAGATTAGTAAAATATTAGAAATATATATGTGTATATATAAAAATCACATATGTTAGATTGTTTCTTAAAACTACTGATTTACTTAACTATATACATTGATTATTGAAACTAAAGTATAAAACAATGTAATCCTTAAAAATCTCTGAGAAAAAAACGTAAAAAATAAAAGTAGTTTGGAAGAATATAATTGTGAATTAAGGGAAAGAGTGAGAAAGAGACAAAATTAAAATGAATTTGAATGGTCAAAATAGAGAGGCCGGAGAGTGAAAGCCAAAGTTGTTTTTTTACACCTAATTTTTCAAAGTCAATGAATTTCAACTAATGTTGATGGCTTTTTCTTTTTCTACCATAATTCCCTTCCTCATAACTTCTATATACATTATTATATGATATTATATATGCTCCAAAATAGTCTGAGAGGACAAATATTTATGTTCAACTTTGTCAAGAATCAAAAGTAGATTAGTATATGTAAAAAGAGAGAGAGAGAGAGAGAGAGAGAGAGAGAGAGATTAAAACACAAAAATGAGAAAACCACGAGCTAAAAAATTTCATCATGTGAAAATTTATTGCAATTATAAAAAAAATCTCCTAAACCTTGGTTACAGGATCGAGCATATTTCTAAAGCACATTAAACCACTCATGCACATTGGTGATTTAAGATGATTCAAATTGAAATGATTTGAAATTAAAGGTATAAGGTTTTGTAAGTACTTAGAGCTCTTAATTAAGTTTCTTAATAAACATTTTGAATGTGGTTCTGTTATGCTGCCAAAATCCAATTCTATTTAGATAAGGTTGTTTCTAAGATTAATTATTTAGAAAGTTAAAGGTCTCTTAATCATAGCAAGGATATACATAAGGAAAATATTTAAGCACCTACACCTAACGCTGCATTCTTAAAAGATCTTTCAAAGAGATAGATTGTCTATGCAGACCTCACATAAAAATATTTGAAAAAGTTAACAAACCACTTGAGATTTGATATAATTACAAATTTCCAATTATAATGACAAGAATTTATCAAAATAATATTTGTAGATATGGCAAAATATCAGTCTATATATGATAGACCGTAGACCGTAGTAGATCGCTATAAACTATAACATGTGACTATACCATAAAATACATAGATAAAGATCTATGATAGATTACTTTGCTATATTTGAAGATATTTTAATTAGTTTTAACCTTTAAAACAATTTCCTTTTCTATAACTTAAATCTAAGATTTTTTTTTTAATAATTTATGTTATATCATACAAAATGAATACTAACATTAATTCGAAGATTGTCAAAACATTTGTCCTAGAATTTCAATTTTACATTAACATTAGTAAGTTTCAATTCTAGTATAATTTTTAACCTGTTTTTTTATTAAAAAAAGACCCACAAAACAACACAAGTTTTTGTTAAAAATTTCTAACAAAATCAAAGATTGTTGGTACAAATTTTCTAAGAACGTTTGTTGGTGAATTTAAAATTTGAAAGTATTGGAAACATATTTGAATTTGAAACCAACTACTATATAACCACCCATCAATGAATAAAAATGCCAACAAAAATTTCAAAATTAAAGAAAATAAAAAGGAGTAGGCCAGATTCTAGAAACCCTAAAACATAAACAACTAAGCTAAAAAATAAGATGAAATTGAAAGGGGGAAAATGTATATAATTTATTGAATAATGAATATGTAGTTTGTAAATTAATCATATTGGGAAAATGGGTAGATGGGATGATTGATGAAGTAACCAAATTAATTTCTATAAATAAAAGGTAGGTTCATAGTAGACATTAAAAAATAGAAATTATTTTAATGAAAAAACATTGGTGAATTCTCAATGTGGAATGACAACAAAATGAAATTGAAAAATTAGAAGAGTCCTAAAAGTCAAAAAGAAAAAAAAAAAAAAAAAAAAAAAAGATGGTTAGGAGCATATAGAAATAGTATATTCATTTGGATTGGGGGTAGGTGTGGCCCAATTTCTTTTACAAGTCAACATTGGTAACCTTCTCAATGTGTATTTCTTCATTTCTTCTTCTTCTTTTTTTGTTGCTTTATCAGAATTGTCAAACAATTTACATCCATTCTTCTTCTTTTTTTTTTTTTAATTTCTCTAAGTATTTAATTTTAAATATGATATTTTCGCGGACACAACCATTTATAAAATAAATGATAATAGTAATAGATGGTAAAATTTATTATTGTCATAATTAAATTCTAGGTAGATGATCCACCATGACACCCATACTTATTTGTCAGTTATTGATAGTATGTGTTCTTTTTACGGTTTATATAATAATTACTTACCTTGATAGATATATCTCAACTATTTTAATATATGTTTATTGTTAATGAGTTTATATATAATTATTTAAAATCAATAGGTCATTAATATATATAAATTAGTGATAAGGTCTTCTTACCAATAGACTATTTTTTTAATAAAACAATAATTTCTCCTGGTAGAAATTACTTTTTATGTCTATTAATGATTGCACTTTGCTTTTTCTTTTGGTTGTGGAAGATTTTTTTACCTTTAACAATGAAAATGTCTATCGTCATTGATTCATATTTATTGCTCTTTTATATTTAAAAATGGTACATTACTAGTAATGTATTGTTTTTATGTTATTAATACTAAGCTATAACGCATTAATTATTTTCAAGTTGTTTTAACTTTTTGTAGTTGAAATGTCTTAAATTTGTTAACTCAAACCTATCAAACCTATTAATCAGATTAGAAATTTTGTATTATTGGGCCAAAAACTTACGTTAAAGCCCAAATCAATAATTGTGTCTCAACTTTATAGTTTAGATTGATCATAATGTAAACAAGTATTGAATAGCAATTTTAAGAATATCAATCGACAATATTTAAATTCATTAGCTCAGAAATTCATGGTTGAGTTTGCTACATTTGGAACAAATATGGGATTCTAAGATGTATCTAAATCTTATTAGGAAGAAAAAAATTTGATTAACCAAAATACAATATGTATTGCTCCAGAAAAATAGAAAAAAATAAAATAAGATTTAGATTTAGAGATATGATAGTGAAGAGGTGAAAAATTGTTTAGATTAATCGCGAAATAAGAAATAAATAAGTTAAAACATCATCTTTGCCAAAAATCCACAACTAATGACAACTGCTCAAGCTGAATAATAAATATGATACATCGATACTAAATTTTGAATATCAATTATAAAGGCACATATATTTTATTGAGATTTTTACATTCCTTCTACAACATATATTTCATAAATGTTCTTGACTTTGAATCATTTAATTTTTAGCTTAAAATTTGAACCAATTTAACCTTCTCATTCTTATTTCAAAATCTTTTTAATTTTGACTTTGTTTTTGCTATTCATTAATTTCCATTTTAAATATTCATTTAAATAGTGTACATGTATCGAATATTTCAAATTGGTGTTTCTTTCAATTGAAGAGAATTTTATTATTTTCCTTCACGTTCCTATATAAAATTTGATCCTCCAATTGAGACCTCACGTATGTATCGAACATATTGGCAATATATCAAAAATGTAATTATGCACGCATATATTATTTAATATATCACGACATTGTACAAATTTTGTTATTCATGCATTTATCAAATGTACTATGGTTTAATTTAGGAAAATTCAGCTATATAACAAATATATTTTGTTGTATACATCAAAGATAATTTGTTTTGATTTTCAGATTTTCTTACCGATTCTTGCTTTTGTTTATAAGGGAACACTTTTCAGATTAAAACAAAATGATAAAGTTGAAAAGGTAAATTGAGCTAAATTTTTGTGTAAAATAGTAGTTCAATTGGCCAATCTATGAAAAATAGTAAAGTTTAGCTTGTGTAAAAAATGCTCTATAGAAAATCTCCATGCATAGACTCCAGTGTTTTGCACCATGTAAGTAATGTATTAGAGCCCATATCCTTGCATAGGCCATCTCAGTAGCTGTCTCTCAGTTCGTGATTAAGATTCAAATGAAGACTTTAATATGCTCTAGGCTTGGGTTAATCACGAGGAGAATATGCCATAAATCTAATAATTTCTCAAGAAAGAACAGAAAAACTACGCATGAATGAAAGCATATTTTCTAAAAGTTTTAACTTTATCTGTCTATCGCTAAAGATCATAAACTCTTAAACTCCTTGGTTTTGGATGGGTCAACATTGTCATTCCCTTCATCACTAGAACTTCCCGCCACTTTGAGTCCACTAGAGTACTTTTTAATCCTCCACGAAATTAGAATGCTTGATCCGATACCAAGTACAGGAAAAATGTATGACCATATCTGAGATTTCTGAGATCCCGATGCTGAAGCAACTGCAGCACCAGCAAGACTGCCAATCGACGTGTTCTGAAGTATCATCGGCATGCATCCAATTACAGTTGGCAGTAGAAAATCAAGAAAGAACTCAACTTTGGTTGCAGCAAGAGCATAATTTATAACGTATGAGGGAATAGGTGAAAAGCGAGCAAGAAGGACAAATTTCCAACCATCTTGCTCTACTCCTCTAGAAAGAAGGTGGAAATATTTATTCCTCTGTGCCCACTCCATAGCTGAACTTGAATTCTTAAAAAGTAACCTGAACAAACGATGAACAAGGGATGGAGAATATAAATTCATTAGAACCAACAATGAGACTCTTTAAACAATTCAAGAGAATATTAAACAACCCAATACCCACCCCCCCACAACAAAGATTAACATGTTGACCGTATCAGAAAGATGACATTTTTGTAGATGAGGAACAATGTACAAAAAAATTAAGTTAAAAACGTTAAGCAATTTACTTGTCAAACTTAACTTTGATATGATGGTTTTTCCCATCACAGCATAAAATTTCATTGGGAATTACATTTTATCAGTTGTAGACAGTTTCTTCCGCTTATTGATGAAGATGATAGCTAAAGAAATGAAGGGTCATGCAACCACTATTGTTTTGTGCTAAAGTTAATGCGTGCCTTTCTTTCCATCAAGGTGGGCTGTCTATGAAAACCAGTTTGCAGGTAAAGAAGCCACTGCTCACTTGCCTGCATTCGAGGATGTGGCCCCAGAAAGCTCATCAATAGAGGGAAGTTGGTTGTTCTATTAAAGATTAGTGGATCCTCTACCTATAAATTTGTGTTTTTAGGACTCTTTCTAATGAAACAAATCCTTAGGAGCTGGTAGGACAAGTTCATTTCAAAATAAAAAATTCCAAGATCGGTTGAACAGGCAACAAAAGTACAAAACAAATTGCAGAAAATGTTGCCCAAAAAGACGTAGTGCACAAGTTTGTGCACCTCTTGCAAAGATGACTAGAATCACCTATTATTTCATTTTTTTTATAAGAAATGATTTCATTGATGAGTAAATTCCCTAAAAGGATATACAATCCATAGAATTACAATAAGCTACTCCAATTGTTTAGTAGGGATGCACATTTATCGAGTAATTTCATCTTCCCTTCTTTTTTTACTTTTCACATAAATTGAGGAACTCCATCTTCCAACTCTACAGGCCAAACACAAACTTCCCAATTCAAACATATTAACTTCAGAATTATCAACTCCACTTAGAAGGACCAACGGTCTTTTAAAGAGAATTTTGTTGTTTATGACCTTATGAGCCAATTCCCAGAGAAAACACTTGATCTTCTTTGGGTATTTTTCTACCAAATTCATATAACCAATATTGATTCTATAACCAAAGATGTCTCAAAAATATTGATTTTATAACCCATATCAGCTAAGAGAGATTTAGAAGAGACATGTCTACCAAGAATTGAGAGGCCATTTCCAGGCATCAGCCAGCTGAAAGAGGGTGATCGGAGCTAAGATCAGCCCATTAGATAGCCTCCTCATCTTTGAAATTCCTTACAAGGTTATGATCCCAAAAGTTGCAGTCAACATTCCAAGTCTTTTTCACATTGCCTGTTTTCCGTCTTACCCAAGGGTCAATCCAAGTTCACCTATAATTTCATGGCTCCTTTCCCGCTAGAAGATGGGGAAAGTCGTTTAATCAATCTAACCTTTGTTAGTACTTCCCTAAAATAAAGTGGTAGGACTAGTTCAACTTCTTCAGGCCATCTCCATCCCTTTAGAGGCCAAGCAAAGATTCTTTGGT